>APFE031414532.1:0-13669 GCA_000404065.3 Pinus taeda | reverse complement strand
TTTTCCCTTCTAAAGTTTTTGCAGCCACCTCATTCCCTCTCATTCATCCACAATTGATTAACCATTCCTTCACTAATGTAATTATTTTTCATTGTATCTTAAATAAAGATCCTACCAAATCTTCTCTTTGTCATTCTCTACACCTTTCAAAAATGAATGATCTTTGACTTTAGTACCATTACGATGTTATTCCCACAATAATCTTTTAAATAGAGTACAAAAACATAGTTTCTCTAATCACACATCCTTCCATGAAGGAACAATGTTACCTTAATATTGAAAGAACATCAAATATTCATTACTTGAAATGAGAAATACCTCTACAATCTATATTTTATTAATTAATTACAGTAAGAAATTGATATCAACACCATATAAAAAAAAATCAACACATTTTAATTAATTCAATTGAGACATAGGCCTGTAATTCATATCCAAATCCTTCATTTATGTAATAATCCCCTTTAATTCTTCATTTATCCAATAAATGTAAATGAATTTGACAATCACAACATCCAATGAAGTTAGTTGTAGAAACATATTGATGATGTTGGGATATATGTAGATAGGAAGTTATTTGCCGTGGGAATAAATATGAGAGAAAATAATGAATACATTGGACTAACATTAGTAAATATGGTTGACACAAGATTATCTAATATATTTTATATGTCACTTTGCATATAAAAGGTAAAAAAAATGGAACTAATTAGTGTATATCAACCACATTTAGTAATGCAATTGTGCTAGTTGACACCCTTATCTTCAATAGGAAGGATTAGTAGACTATGGTTGACTATGGCTAAATATCTTCAAGCTATGGTTTAATATGCAGTAGCTGGATGATGGGGATTGGCTATCCATTACATGATGGCTGATCAATGATCAATGATTTTATGGTATGACTCCATGGCCAACACATAAGGCATCTGGTCTACTAATTATCTACATCCTGCAGGGGGAAGCAATCCCCATTAGAGCCGATGTTGTAACATATTTTGGCACACTGAAAATTAAAAGAAAATTCAGTGAGAAATTGCCACTTTCCTTCTGGGCTATATGCTAAGAGATATAATTACTATGCTTTTGAATGGTTTATTCTTTATATATATTTTAATTTTAATTTAAAATATATTATTTTTATAAAAATATAGTTATATATTTTTATGGAAATATTTACTTTAAATTAAAATTATATTATAAAAATCCGATCCTAATTGCAAACAAAGTGAGAAGGTAAACTTATGGTCCACCCCACACTCATAAGTTTAAAACCCCCCTTTTTCCCATGCCTCGAGATATGGGCACATTAATCCAAGGATTAAAAATACTTTTTCGATGCCCTAGCTCTTCCAACATTTAATTAAGTGGAGGGTCCAAAAAGCAGTTTTAATGGCACCACCTTGTAATTTCGCACTCCCCTTCCTAAAACACTTACTACTACCCCCTCCGAAAGCCATGAACTATATTGTTATTGTTTTGACTTTTATAAATGTGGACAGTTTTAATGGCACCACCTTGTAATTTCGCACTCCCCTTCCTAAAACACTTACTACTACCCCCTCCGAAAGCCATGAACTATATTTTTATTGTTTTGACTTTTGTAAATGTGGACATAATGGAATTTGATACGATTATGAAATAAATGCTATGTGGATGGGAAGTCGAATGCAAAGATAAGATGAAACTACATTTTACAAGAAATTCATAGCTGTAAACTACATTTTACAGGAAATTCATAGATGGAAGACCAAGTTGGTGAAATGAAATAAGTTTAAAATGATTTTACAACATAGATAAAATGAAATTCACGGATGCCATGAATTTATTAGAGAAAATAAAAGGGAAAATTTTATACGAAATTAATGTAAATATGGCATTCATGTAAATGAAAGAGTAAAGTGAAAATTGTTAAACACACATGGTGAGCGAAAACAATAAGAAAGATAAATCATGCAGTACATTTTTTATTCACAAATGATGTATATTTATGGTACATTATGTGACCGTTGGGATTCACATCCCAAGGTCTCTTGGACTGCTTTGTCCATTCGGCTTCCACACTAACCATTTACGATTAGGTGTCCAACATTCCCCCCCTTAATCCGAAGGGTTATGTATGAGTCCAAGAAAAGAGCTGTAATACAAAATGTGCAAAAATACATGGCAACACTAGGCTATATGTGCTCTCTGAAATGTTGGTATAAAGGGCGGTGGTTTAAGGATGGCCACCAACACTGGAACGCTTAGTGCAGTTCCCAGAACTCTTCCAAAACTGGCAAGAAGCTAGAGTCTTCTGCTAGAGGAAGTGGTCCTATTGTTTTAAAGAGGGAAACCTTCAACCATAAAAGGGAGGTCTCACCCCGCATAAAAGGTAAAACTTCAACCTGAAAAGGGAAGTCTCAACCTGTGATGGTTTAAGGATGACCAACAACTCTGGAATGCTTATGCAATTCCTGGAACTTTTCCAAAACTGGCAAGAAGCTGGAGACTTCTGCTAGAGGAAGTGTTCTCAATTTTGTTCCCGGAACTCTTCCAAAGCTCGAAAGAAGCTGAAGTCTTCTGCTAGAGGAAGTGTTACAGATTGTCTACTGAAGGCATGTTCATGGACATCTATGTCTTTGGCTACAACTCTGAAACTGGTGTGGCAGGTTGTGGCTCAGGCTCGCTTGATGTGGCTTTGAAGCTTGTAGATGACCATCCTTTCCCCCCCTGCCAGATACAAGGTGAGAAGATGGAGAAAACTCAACTGCAAGACTGTTCAATATTCTGGAACAAGTTCTGACATGTGTTTGAAATATCTTCTTGGCTGTTGATGCCCATTGCCAAGAAGCGATCCATCCAAGATGAATCTTTGTTCTTGCAGGACGTTTGTTTCTGAACCATCTGTTTGAAGAATGACTGGTTTTATGACAATGCTTACATGGATGAAGATCAAAACAGTGATCTTTCAGATGGCCACCTCGGTCACAGTGTTGGCATTTCATGATCTCTTGTTGTTGTTGCTGTGGAAGAGGAGCAGAGTCTGGAACAGCTGGAGGTGAATTGTCATGAGGAGCAGGTGAACTGTCATAAATGAATTCAGCACTCCGAAACTGAATGGATTTTGAGTAGTTTGGAATATGAAAGGACAAGTCCTTGTCATATCCAAGACCGGTTTTGTGCTTGTTGTGGACAAGCTGTTCCCAAGGTCTGATGATGGGCTTGGGAAGTGCAGACTGAACTTCTACATCTGCATGTACAACTGCTGCTTTATTTGGTACTAAATCTGAATGAACTGTAACATTATGCTGATGGGTGGTTGTCTCAATGTTCTGAACAAAAGCAGGTTCAGAATGGTGTCTATTTTGATGTAGCTCTTCTTGCTGTAGTTGTGATTCAAGCTGCAAAAAGTCAATCTTTTCCTGTGCATTTTGTAGACAGACCTGAATGTCTGTGAGAGAAACTTTGCTAATTTTTAATGTATCATGAGTAGTAGACAATATCAGAGTTTTGATGAACTCTAATACTTCATTGATTCTGGCCATTTTTTCTTTAATGTCAGAACTACACCTTAAAAACTGAAAAGTAACACCCACTAGCAATATCCTTTATAAGTGTGCAACAAATGATCAGTGTGCAACCATCAAGCACCAATTACAATCCATATAAAAAATAAGATGATGAAGCTACGTTATTGTTGAAGACCTTAAATTTGATGCTATGATGATATCACTGAAATTGTGTATTTGATAATGATTATTACAATATATGAGTCTCTGATATCACTGCACTTGAATGCTAAAATACTTTATCAAAGGTGAAGTGATTGTTCCAGTGACAGAGTTATAGTGTACTGCTACAAAAACACAGTGACAAGGAAATGCAACTGTGAAACCTTGAAACCTTGCTTACTGTGAACACAACCTGATTATTCCTTAATTACTGTAACTAGACATCAACAATATATATGTAACTAGACATCATCAATATATATGTGACATTTCTGTTCTTGAGAAACCCGTGCCTTTTCATGGCATCACTACACAATGTTATTATAGCCACAAAACCTTCACCAATCTGTCCTCAAATCAACAGTAATTCAATCATGCGATATGGAGGAAGACACTAGATGCATTCATGTTGATTTTCTGTACACAAACTGATGTAAATCTTCGCCCATCAGTGGCTGACATTATTATGAAGCTTTCAGAGCCTAACGTAAATGACTTATACAACTGGAGCAAACATTCAAGACATCTGTTAATGTGATTTATATTGTTTGGACAACTGGATCAGTGATCTGAAAATGCAGCTTGTGCGACTTAGGACAAGAGGATCATTCAGTGATGTTCATTTTTTTTTTTAATCGGCATAATGCGTCAATATCTTGAGTCATCATGATAATTTATAACCACACACAAGAAACGAATAGCGGTAGTTTTTCTCAATGTCAATGCCGAACCATTGCTTTGGAGGAATTTAGATCGGAATCCCGGGAGTTTTCTACTTCACAAATGAAACCTAGAAAGGAAGAAGTGAAGGGCGAGAGCCAGACCATACGCACTCTTCACACGCCTACTTCCTTCCTTCCTTGGACACATTGTAGACCATTTTGATTTGGTTTAAACCCATTTGCCCATGACAGAGAAGGTAAATTTCTTCAATGGTATCTCTAATAAACAAATTGTTGACACATTCCAGATCATAATGATTTATTCAAACCAAATTTCCCGGTAGGTGGTTAAATCCAGGTAAATTTTTGAAATAGTGGAAACCGGTACATTTTTATTGAAATACATATTGCCGTAACCTGACATTCCATGCCCATCAGATAATAGACAAAAATCAAGCACAGAATGAATATTCTAAAGGTCTCTTATCATCGGACTGTGACATCTTCATCGCATTCCCAATAAAATTCCTTAAACGCTCTTAACTCCTCAGTCTTTGGAGGCCGATTGTAAGCTTTCGAATGCACGCGATAATGG
This sequence comes from Pinus taeda, assembly GCA_000404065.3. Classification (NCBI taxonomy): domain Eukaryota; kingdom Viridiplantae; phylum Streptophyta; class Pinopsida; order Pinales; family Pinaceae; genus Pinus; species Pinus taeda. The sequence goes on along the minus strand of APFE031414532.1, from coordinate 8,699 downwards.
TCCAATTTTCTTCACAATCGATACGATGTCCAGGAAGTAGAAAACGACTAGGCTTTAGTTATCTTCGCAATCTTCAATTATCTTCGCATTGCTTCCCACGTGGCGTTGACTTCATCTGGACACGTTTCTGTTGCTCATCGATGTCCTCGATTTAATGGCGATGATTCATGGAATTAGAGGCAATGACTAAAGGCATTGCTCGCTGGAGCCATGAATCAGTAGGAGACTTGGGCAATGGCGGTGGTAGAAATATTCGAAATAGGCAAACTAATAGCATTGATATTGTGCGACATCATAAGGCAGTGCATTCTGCTTACTTCTTTCCTAGTGGAAACTACCTTACAACCACAAGCTATGATGACAGTGTGGGAGTATCAAATGGACTTGACTCATGGAATGCAACTTTTATATACCATTACAACCCACCGTGTAGATGGATATCTTACATCAACAAAGATTATAACAATTTTACACAGCTCATTCATAACAGCAATTCCTACCAGTTTTCTAAGCATCCTTTAGTCCACGACGTATTGGCAGGGGCCAACGTAGGTGGTAGGGTGTATCTATGGCGAAAAACACTGAAGTACCTCAATAATGCTCTCATTATTTTGTGTTCTCAAAAGCCAGAGACGAAATTGAAGTGAAGACTTGGCAATCTGACTCACAATCAGTGTGGAGAGAGCAGCTAGCGGACTTATGTGAAAGCGCTGTTATATATCAGCGTGGAGACTGAGACAACGTTTTGTAGGAGTAGCGAATTGCTGCAACATAACATCTTTTGGTGAGCAGACCTGGACTGACGAACTGTAATTTTCCACTTACAAGTGGAATCCTCGCTCAAGCGTTACCCAGATTATAGCACAGAGGGCAGAGGCAGCGTATTGTATGGAGCAGGTAATGGAATATGGAGCAGATGTAATGATTCTCTTTTTCCGTTTAAACGTTTATGACGGTCAGAGGTATTCAGAAGAACAGGGAGGTAGATTTAAACAGGCCAACACTATTCAAGGCAACTACACAGGCCACACATCATGGCTCTGATACCATGTTAAACACACATGGTGAGCGAAAACAATAATAAAGATAAATCATGCTGTACATTTTTTATTCACAAATGATGTATATTTATGGTACATTATGTGACCATTCGGATTCACATCCCAAGGTCTCTTGGACTGCTTTGTCCATTCGACTTCCACACTAACCATTTAGGATTAGGTGTCCAACAAAAATCAACACATGGTTTTGCAAAACCATCTTGGTGTTCTACAAGGGTAAAAGAAATTTATAGCCATGAAATGAATTTATAGAGAAGGTGAAAAGGAGAAACAAGCCATGGATTCATGGAAAGTGAACACTGAAAACAATACACGGATTTGGTAGATGGTTTATCAAATCGTTTAAATATATATATTGAAATTATAAATCCTTAAATTCATTTAAGAGTTTAATCAATTATTTGAAAATTTTATATTCCTCAAATATTTGTGACAAAATAAAGGGTGATTAAAATCAGAAAATGACAAAAATAGAATTCAAAGGGGCAGATGGCAGACCAATCATGTTTAAAGGGACAAATGGCAGATTATGGGAAAACAACCTTTTTCCAAACCTCAAGGGAATGAAGATCAGTATAAAACACCTAGCAGCAGAGGATCAACAAATTGAGTATTATGTTGCAGATTTTCAGTAGGCATTCAACCAATTCTAGATCTCAAGGCAAGATACTTGCAAGTAGTTCAAAGTTTCCAGCAGATAATTTAGAGACATTGTTTTATTTTTAGTATACTATTCAGGATTGTATTCCATAATTATTGCAAGAGTTAGGAGAGATCTTGTCTATATATATTATTTTATTTGTAATAAACAATGTTGGCTTTTGACGCCAAGGCTCTTAAACTATGTAATAACTTCTCTTGAATAATTCTAATGAAAGCCTTCCATCTCCAATTATGACATAATTTTTTGTTTCTCGTATGTCTTTCTAGTGTTTTTATAACTTGTTTCTACATATGTTCAAAGCAATAGTAGGAAGGTCTGGGTAAGGTAGATTAAGTCTTAATCTTTCTGAAATTCCCTGCAAAATCATAACCTTTAGAAAGAGATCAACTTATTGGACTGTTTGTCCAAGATAACTCCTATTTGACTGGCTTTTGCTTTATGTTTTTGGATAGCCATTAAAAGAGATCAGCTATAGACTATCTATCTGAAATAACTCCTCTTGGAATCAATTTCACTTTGGCCTTATGTTACCTTTGAATATCTTTTTGTTGGGCTGCAGAAATCTTCTACACACATCTAAATTTCCCTAGTTGTTAAGTAGTTAGTCTGAATGCTCAATTATTAGGAATCCCCTTACATTCTTCCACCATAATTCTTGAAAAAGCTAAGTCATTCTGTCAGGCTGGAAGCTGACACTTTCAGAAGGGACCCTATGAGGGAGGCCTTTAATCATGATTAGGGATTATCATTGATCGCAAACCATCCCTAATTAAAACCATAAATCTGTCCATTGTGCTTCATAGGATGTTGTTCAGTGACAGGTGAGTTAAACAAAGCCTCGTAAACATTGAGGGAGCCCCCTCTGGTTCAAAGGCCAGCTTCAACCTAAAGGCTGGCTGAGTTGGTTTCCTGGCGTATTTTTTGTAGCCAAGGACTGCCTACAGGAAACAGGTACAACAGGGGCTAGTCAATCTCAAACAAATTATATCTTTGTTGGGTCATCATGCACACCTCGCTCATCAATGATGTACCCCAGATATCGAACCTGGGTCATACCAAATTGAATTTCTCCAAATTGGCACACAACTTGTGTTGTCATAGGGTTTGGAGGACCTGTCAAATATGGTGTAGGTTCTCTTCCCAACTCTGGCTGAAGATCCAAATTTCATCGAAATACACCACCACGAATTAGTTAATGAAGGGCCACAAGATGTCGTCCATCAACCTCATGAAGGTTGCGGGGGCATTCTTCAACCTGAAAGGTATAGCCAGCCATTCGAAAATACCCTCCCTTGATTTGAAGGAAATCTTCCAAACATCAGAGGGTTCAATTGGCACATGGCGATTACCAGACTTCAAATCAATCTTGCTGAAATATTTAGCCCCCTTGAGCTGGTCCAAAAGGTCATCAATCCATGGGATTAGATACCTATTTCGGACAATGATCTTATTCAATGCTCGATAGTCAATATAAAGTCTCCAAGTGGTGTATTTCTTTTGTACCAACACAATTGGGCTCCCATAGGGTGATGAACTTGGCCTGATGTTCCCTTTTTGCAACAACTCTTGAATATGCATCTTAATTTCATCATTATCCAGAACATAGTGTCATTATATCAGTCTATTGGGTAGCAGCTTGCCTAGGGTCAGATCGATGGAGTACTTGACTTGACAGTGCAAGGGTACCCCTATGGGTGAGGTGAAGATGTGCTTGTACTCCTCCATGACCTTGTCCATCTACTTCTATCATATAAAGGAGCCCTATCTGGAGGATGTGGATGTGGTCATAGTATTCTTCTTTCCCTCACATTGAATCATAAGGAAGGAAATTTCTCGGTCTTGATGTTACTTCATTTCTTTGCAGTGATCAAAGAGATGGTGGTAGGTGGTGCTACCTCCTTGGTGAAGCCACTCGATGGTGTACGACTCTGGGTGTGGTGTAGTCAATAGGCCCAACTTCTTCACAACCTCTACTGAAATAAGGTTATTTTGGCTTCCACTATGCGACAATGAATTGTAGCAGAGAACCCTTCACCCACATCTGTGAGTGGAAGAGTTGCTCCCACTCTCTGGATCTTCAAGCTCAATCTTCTGGATCTTGGTGGTGGAAATACTGGCATTAGGAACCACACCAATAATCTACTTCCATTTTTCATTCCCCTTGTTGGGTTCTAACTCAGAGTCGTAACATGCACATGATTCATAAGACTTGAGCTTGGCCACTAGTGACTACTTGACTTTAAACTCACTTTTGTTGTGAGTGGGGCTTTTAAGGAACTTACACCATTTCCCTGTGTCCTTATTTGTCTTCGTGGTGTTGTTATTTTCTTACGGCTTCAGTGGGTTGTCTTGGGTCACCCCACCTTCACTTTGTCCTTTTTCTCTGTGGTTTGGGTGTGCCTTTCCCTTGCTTCAGATTTACAGATCCAAAGTCTTGCTTCTTATCTTTAAATTTCTACTTGATCTGATAGTGTATCAATAGGCGGTGCCAAGCGAGGATATGTCTAGAAACTCCATCCTGTTGTGGATGTAATTATGTAGATAACCATGGTACTTGAGTACCAAATTCCACTAGGAATCCTTGATACCCAACATCATGTGAAGGGTATGCAAAATATTGGTGAACTTCGATATGTCGTGGTTCCTTCCTTGCCACAACGTGGTCCACTTTATGTATTTATATTCACAACTTCCAACAAGGTAATATTGTTCCCTGATGACGTCTTTGAAAGAAGTCCAAGTAGGCGTGGCTGAAAATAGTGAGGGTTCTCTCTCGTCCTTCTTTTCATAGTAGGTTTACCACTAGTCATTGTCATGGGAGGCGACTTTGAGGAGTGTAAAAGTAATATTTTCCTGATTGGAAAAGTAGTGAACTGAAAAACATCCTTCCAATATATTTTAACCATCTATCTACGATGTATATGGGAATTTCAAAGTTGACTTGTACCTTAAAGGGAGTGGTGCCTCTAGAGTGGCTGCTAGATGAAGATGCATCACTTGTGGATAGTCGTTGAAGGATCTAGGAAAATTTATCCATCATTATGTTCCTTTGTCACTTGAGGGCTTCATCGAGCAATATTTTGTAACGATCTCTTGCTCCCTCATCTTTGTTTTGCTCTACCATGGGAGGTTGTTGAGGTTTATGAGGTTGGTCTTGCAAAGGTTCAACTAGTTTGAGCCCTAACTCCTTATACCTTGACCTCGTCAGGGACATGCAAAGTAAAACAAAGAAAGAGTAGACCACTCAAATACCACTGATCCAGAGTTATGCAGGAACGTAACTATATATATATATATATAAACACCGAGATGTAGCAAAATTAAATCTTCATTTCATTAATATGAAAGAACTAAAAGATGCTTACAAGCAGAATGGAAATAAACTAGCTTAGGTGATGGTAGCTTATCTCTGAGAACAAATGTGGCCACTACATGCCTCTAAATTGTGTTACAATGAGGCTCAAGGACCTTTTTATTATTGAACAACAAGCGGAAACACTAAAAAACCAAAACCCTAACCCCAAGAGATGGAATTCCAAGAGTTTGTGGGCCTCGTTGGGTGGGCAACCAACTTCCCGTAGTTGTAACTTGGTCATATGATCTCCATTTGGTGCGTATGATACCTTGTTGGAAATATCTCTCAGAGTAGTACAAGTTTTTCCATAACCCTCCACAAACAATGTCGAGCCTGCTTCAAACCTAAAAAAAATGTTGTTTAGGGGTCGAAACAACTCTAGAGTTTCAAGACCCAAAAAATTCTAAAAATAGTAAATGTTGCTATAATCAGGGAAACATATGAAACTGATTGGAGGTCTAGGTGGAATAGGCGGGTGGCCACCAATATCCACCTGAATCACCTAGAGAAATAAATATTTCTTACATAACATCATTTTTCAATTCCATATTCTCAAATCAACACATGTGGCTATAGAGAGTTATATATTGATAAATATGCTTGTTATATTCTCAAATCAACACATGTGGCTATATAGAGTTATATATTGATAAATATGCTTGTTATACATTTCATATGTGGTTTGAAAGCTTTTATGATACTTGCAGTACTAAGATATTCATCAAATTAACTACTACAACATCATTATGAGAACGATATGATCACAATTCCAGGATCATTCATGGGCATAATAAAAAATGGATACTTCCCTTGCTGATAAACTATTCTTTACGAAATGACTATATATTTGCGAAAAAAATTGCAAAAACTAAGTTTTAAAATAACAATTTCATGAAAATCGTGAGAAGTTTGAAAAGTGTAGGGTTATAGTTATCAAAGTTATTGTTTGAAATAAAATACAAATTATAATGCTATAAAGGTATGAAGGCATGGTTACTTAATTAATAAACTCAACAATCTTATGACAAATCTTTAAACATAATCATGGATAGCATAATTTTCCATGGCATGAGTGCATAGTTTATTAGGCATGGTGCGCTTTGCCAACACATGTGACATATACACAAGAAAATGCATCATGTAAATTGTACTATGGAAAGAACATCCAAGACATACATGTGGAATTAAGAAGCCTTACGGTGAAGATATATGGCACATCTGAAGGTATGCTTGTAATGCTTTTCACTCAAACTATTAAAGTGTAAATTGTGATTACAGTGGAAGCATACACAACACATATGTGAGAAATACATGATATTCCTCACTAGCCCTTTGTGATGTGTAGATGAAGTTTGGGAAATTTTTATCATAGGAATTTATACGTGAATATCAAATAGGTTTTATAAGGTTGATGCCATGAATATCGAACTAGTTTTTGCAAGCTACAAACATAGGGCACATATATAATACATCATTATTTGATAATGTTATGAGCCATATGATGAGAAATTTAATAGTTGATTAATTTATAACACCTAAAGTTAGTTTATTATGTTGAAGCTTGAGGAGCACATCGTGACTCATAACCAAGTAAGGGTAGTTGGTGTGTGCCTTTTCTCTCAAGGAAGAAGGTGTTTCTCACAACTACTGAGAGGAACTGTTGGAAACCAACTCTAGGGAAGATAGAGTGTATTGATCATGGTTATGAGAAGAATTTACTCTCAGTTCCCACTAGTTATTAGTTCTTTTTGCAAATTATGGATTTGTTTTGTCTGATAAACCTAATGCCAAGAGTGAATCCCTTTTCATTGTTTTCCCTCTCATCATTTCATCTATCTTGTTACTATCTTTAATGCAAGAAATTTAGTGTTTTTATTCCATTATTTTTATTAGGAAAACATCTTGTTCACCCTCACATACAAGTTTCCATGCTCCAGCCTCCAAGTTGCCCATGGTCCAGACATTCCCATAGCTAAATGAGGGGAGAGGAGAGAAATATTTGTCCAAGACATGCATATAGAGGTACAGGAGAAAAGGATGAGGAGGAGGAAAAACCATTCTACATGAATGGCCCTAGCAAACTACCCGAGCTGACATAATTTATTTCTTTGGCATGATTTTGTTTTACGTTATATTACTTAAACATATTTCAAACTATGAAATTATCATGTTTTGGCACAACATATTATAGTTTTTACTATGATACATATTTTGATGGCATTATGGTTGATGGGAGACATAGGGGTTGTTTCACATGCTTCTTTATATATGTTTATGGATATTGGGTTGATTCACATGTCTTATTTTTATGGTGATGGTGTTCACGATGTTGCCATAGTCTCAATAATTTGGTTTCATGGGAGTTACAAGGTTTAATGGAAATATTTCATGGACATTTGGGGTCCCCATCTACTAATATAAATTTAAATAATTATAAATACCCTTATAAATGTCTTCTCTTGAATTAGAAAGAAAAAGTGTTCAACATAATACAAACATTAGTTATAAAACAATTTTTCCCTCCAACTACCCAAGGAAAGTATAAAACTAAGCAAAAGGCACATGAGCAAAGTTTGAAAATAATAGTGAAGAGAGGTATGCATAAATTTTAAATTTATTAGTTTCCATTTGATTAATTCATTCTAGAGTACAAGAGCTTAGTTGTTTTGCTGAAAACAAAACTCCTTCAAGGAGTGACAAGGAGAAAGTGAGCTCATCTGGTTTTTTAATTAAGGTTGGTGTTTATTTGTTGTGTTATTTTGTGTTGTTAGAATGTTGGATATTTATTATATCAGTGCTAATTGATGCACATTTTGTTGAACATATTTCCAATAACATCAAAAGAGTCCAAGTTGCCCAACACTTCGTCTTAATTTTTAGCATTACGAGTGTCAACATATGAGTCTTTTTACATCTTAAACATTTTAAAGTATATTTCTAGTCTAGATTCTTGTAGGAATCAACCAAAATAGTATCTTGTACTCATATTTTTATTAATAAAATGAACAATCCACAACTTATATCTTTCTGGCATATTTCTCCAAAAAAATACCCTATGTTGATAATCTTTATGAGCAAAATTTTCTCGCATTAATGGCTGAAAATGATTAGTTTGTAACAAAGTATGATCATGAAATTTGCCTATAATTTCATTCATTAATTTATTATTAGTTTGTTCAAATTTCAATTTATTTTCATCACAAAATGTAAATGATTGTTTATATGCTCTCCATTTCATTTGTTTCTTTGTTGTCTTCTATACAACAACTTCATTGGGGCTTCAATCATGCATCATGTCTCCATAAAGTGTCTCAGCGATACTTCCACAATCCTTTTCAAAAAATACTCAATACTATTGCTCTAATTATCTAGCTAATGATGATTCATCAACAAACTTGCAAGATGCTCAATATAGTCTCCAATATGCTCCAAATAAATCTTCAAAGTCAAAGCTCAAAGGTCAAGGATGTATGCTCTAAGATTTCTCTAGAAGAGTCGTCACAAAAGGTCTTCAAGGTCACTTCACAGGTGATCAAAATGTCTTAAAAAGATATTTCAAAATTTCACTACAAGGCCAGCTAGCTATAGTCCTTTTCAAGGTTCTTCTCCTCAAACAACC
>APFE031414529.1:10202-31524 GCA_000404065.3 Pinus taeda | reverse complement strand
TCTCTGCCTCTCTGTCACAACTCCCTCTCTCTCACCCCCATCACTTTCCTTCTCTCTCCTCTTTCCATGTTTGTCACTATCTCCCCCCTTCTCTCTCTCTTTAATTTGATTCCATTGTATAATGTTTAAGGGAGTATTTAAATTTAAAAAAAAAAAAAAACAAACAAAACAAAACAAAACAAAACAAACAAACAAAACAAAACAAAAACTCAATTGGTTGTAAAATATTAAAGCTATATTTTGGATTAATAATGTCAAAGAAAAATATAATAATGAAAAGCTTAAAAAAACCATGCACTATCTTTCCTCTATTATTGTTAGTCACTTTTCTTGCTCTCACTTGGCTCCTTACTTAAGATGGATCTATGTTGTGGAAATATTTTAAGAGAGTTTAGATATATCTCAAACCAATTAATAAACCTTCCTTTACCTTTAGATTCAATAAAAAAATAAAATAATAAATTGGTTGGAAAATAATTATGGTTTTTGGGCATGTGGTACTGATATGCATGGTATTGGTTCCCAATGGTATGTCACAGACTATTTACAAAGTTAAATAATAATTCATAGTGAAAGTGGGGGGGAATAATCCATGGTTATAGAACTTGTCATATTGTTTATAAAATATTTTTGATTGTGAAATAAATATGAATTTTTTGGTGCATGTGGTATTGGATAATCTTATGGTATATGGCCATGGTAATTGCACATTTATATTACAATGTTCATCATAATATCTAATCTATGGGAAGTGGGGATGGATATCCCTGGTTAAGTATCTTGTTCATATTATTATAAAATATTTTGATTGTGAAATAAGTTATGTTTTAGGGCATGTGGGTATGATAGCCATGGTATTGGCCCATAGTATGTAAGAAAAACCTCTTTAACAAAGTTGATGATACCAAGGAAAGTGGGGGGTGAATACCATGGTTAAGAAAATCTTTGTATAATGTATAAAATATTTTGGTTCGAAATATGTTATGTTTAAGAGGGATGTGGTATTGAAAGCCATGGTATGAGCCCTTGGTATTGGTAACAAGTCTATTCACAAGTATAATAAAAAAATCAAAATATAAGAAATTTAATTTTATTATTTTTATTTCTTTAAATTTTTATTATTAATTGAGCTAGCATTTACATGTTTACACTCATCCCTAATATCACTTTTAACTTTTTATTATTTTTTAATTGAACTGGAATTTAAAATTGTTTACGTACTTACATTACACCTATGCATCTACCCTATATTGGGTTGTAGAGCACCTTTCTCTCCTAACAACAACCAATATTTATTTGATTTAATTGTAGGTTCCATTCTTTGCACTATACTAGTGATCTTTTTCATCATGCCATAGTTCAATTTATATTACCAAAAAGTATGAAATCTTCATAGTAGCTGAAGTAAGAAAGAAGATTTTTTAACACTTGGGTTTTCATAAGATGTAAAGTAAGAAAACATGAAATTGAACATTATATGTTTATGGCACACTATTTACAATAACAAAAGATGTTAAGAACTAGAATTTAAATTATGGTAGATGGATTACGATAGGAGCTATGAAGTGCCTAATTCTTCTAAGGGGCTAGTGGTTGTAATAAATGTTGTGTATTTGGCTAGTTTTGTGCTTATAGGGTATTTTAGATCCTTAAGTTTGGTTGAAAGGGCTAGTGGTTGTAACCAATGTTGTATATTTGGCTAGTTTTGTGCAAATAGGGTCTTTTGGATCCTTAAGATTAGGTGCACTAGTCTACGTTGATAAGTTTATTAGGAACAACATTCACAAATTTGAGTAAGCATATCTTAGATTTCCCATGACATTTGTAGAAAAAAAAAATATCCCCAAAGTTAAAAGCAACAAGGAAATCAGCTAAGTAAACCACAAATTCCTTGATTGTTGTGCACGTGCTATCAACCTGAAAGTAACCTTAGTGATGCAACCCTATTTATACATTTAAACTTATTTTTCAAGCCTCACAACTTATGATATAAATGCCTCTCAAATAACTAATATTCCAAAGAGAACAATTTTTACCATTCTCTTCTAACAAATTTCCAATACTAAAATACAACATGAGAGTAACCCTAGCGATGCAACCCTATATATACATTTAAACTCCTTTTTCAAGCCTCACAACATATGATATAAATGCCTATCAAATAACTAATATTCCAAAGAGAACAATTTTTACCATTATCTTCTAACAACTTTCCAATACTAACATACAACATGAGAGCAAGCTTTACTTGATCTCATTGTGTTGAAAAGTATAACTAGGTTTAGTCTTCATAATGACATGTAATTATGATTTTATGTAATTAGATGTAAAGCAGAAAAATAAATATTGTAATGCTTGCATCATTGGTTTCATGAGAAAGATATTTAGATTTTCGAGTCAAGACTCCCATTGAGAGTCTTTAGGATTTATATGTGATCTAGTCATAAGATGTTAGAGAAATTGTCATGTAATGAAGTCATGTTACACTTTGTATAGAATCAAACTTGTCTATGTAAAGTATTCTCCGAGACCTTGTCACTTATCCCATTCAAGTTGACCTTCAACGATGGAAGAACTTACTAGAAGAAGTCAACCTAACCTCCAACAATCATGTCGACCTAACGGAAATATCTAGAGGTGTATATATATCCACACTCGGCCTCACTTAGATGAAAGTAACTCGAATTGTTTTCGATGAAGCAGAAGTGTGAAGAAGAAGTGAAGAGAAGTGTGAAGAAGAGTATACGAGGCATAGGTGTTAAGAAGACATAAGAAAGTTTCTTATGGGACTAATAAGAAGGTATAGTGAAGGTGGAGTGGGAAGGTGGTTTCTTAGGTTATAGCAAAGAAGATATTCTTCTCGGATTAGCGAAGGAGAGGTTTCTTCTGGATCAATGAAGGAGATGTTTCTTCAAGGAAAGCGAAGGATATTTTCTTCTGGAAGGATTCTTCTGGGAGATTGAGATAGAGATCTAGAGACTGTGTTTCTCTATAGGAAACTAATGAAATCCTAGAGATCGATATTATCTAGAGAAATTCGAGAAAATTAGTGTGAAGGATATAGTCTGAGTTTCTCTAGAAGGAGCTAAGGAGAGCAGTTCATGATCAAGAAGAAAGTCGAGAAAGGGACAAGGCAGAGCATCAAGGTTAATGACAAGGTTCTTGGGAGGATACTAGAGTCAAGGGTCTGTGTCATGGTCTTGGTACTTATCAATTGAAGATCTAGAAGAATAATTTTGATCAGGTTTTCCTCTAAAGAGGTGAGAGGTTTTGGCCTTGGCTAAGGAGCCTACATATTGTGTCGCCTGTCTTTTATTTTGCATATTGGTAATTTTCTTGTTGAAGAGAACACACTAATAACATAATGAAGAAAATACTATAAGCTAAGAAGTAAAAGTATATCACGATCAATTATCAAGCAGATCAATCTTTTAACTCTGAAAGCCCTAGATTTCTCAACATGGTATCAGAGCTAAGGTGTTGAAGTCAAAGGAAGCGAATCTAATCAAAGAGACACTCAAGGATCAAGTTTCAAGAAAGGCATCAAAGAAAGTCGAAGGTTATAAAAAAGGATCAAGATCTACATTAAAGGATAAAACTCTAGATCGAAGAAGCAGTCTACGACTACAAAACTTTTTTATCCTCTAATCATCATAAAAAGACCACAAAAACCCTCATTAAGTTATCTACAAAGCAAGGTAGCTCGAAGGACTTTAAATATGAAGATCACACCATATCGAATAAAGTTGAAACCCTAGAAGCAATTATGATATGCACTCATTCACTACCAAATTAGTTGAAGTATCTTGAAAGAAAGAATCCATTATCATCATATTCGAAGCTATGAGGAAAGTTCCCTCTCATTAAAGCAAGGACCCCATCCTTTCCCTTGAAGAAGAACATCCGAGGAAGCAACAAATACATCTTCTTCAACCATCATCAAAGTGATCAAGTAGAAGATTTCATCTTCACTTATCAAGTAAGTATCTTTCACTATTTAATCAATCTGGTAAAATGACTTCGTGTTTGCAAGGTGATATGTAAGCTGGATAGGTCATCAAAATTCCTTGCATGGAAAAGGAAGGTAGACGTAGTCCTAGAAGAAAGTGAATTCATTGAACATATCAATGGAAAGGTGTCCTATGAATTCATGGAAAGGGATTCTTATTAAAGGTCCCCTCATATAGAAATATAGAAGACATCAAAGAGATGTATATCATAAAATCGTAAGAATATTCTCTGAATATGCGATAAAGAAGGTCACCTGACTTAGACCTGACCTACAAAAAATTAAAGGTATCAAAGGATGAAGGGATATCCTCATAAGATCTCAACTACGAGATCTGGGAGAGATGATAAGAAGATAATCATAATTTTTCTAAAATGCACTAACTGATGAACAAGGTAAGAAATATCCATGAGGATAATAAAGTTACCTCATTTGACAACTTGTGGTTTCTATGCAAAGAAAATTTGATGGAAAAAGTGTTGAAGGTTAAAGGACTCAAAAAAATTTAGGAAGGAAAGGAAAGTTTGGAAAATTTGTTCCTCAGAGAAAAAAAAAAAAAAAAGAGCATAACTGAGATTCAATGCTATTGATGTAAAAACTATGTTCATTACAGGAAATATTGTCCTAAAGAGACAATATCAAAAGAAGAAGAGAAGAAGCCCATATCACCAGAGAAGAGGAGCTGAAGAGAATAAGTTCAAGAAAGGAGGAAGTAAGAGATCTCCACTATGCTGAGATAGTCTCCCTCACAAATTTTTTTGTCATAGCTCCTAAATCTTATAGGATATGGCTATAACAAATAAAAAGATGCATCACGACATCATGGAAGCATTAAAATCGCCGCAGAGAATCACCATAGGGAATTATGAAGGAAAGATGGAACAAAATTCATGAAAATCAAATATGAAGGATATAGATCTTGGGAACCCCATTGCAAACTTAAGAAGAGGAAGAATTCATCCAGGACAAGGCTCATCATACATCAAGCCAAAAAGGAAACATATGTTGGATAGGGATATACAAGATCCTCAAGATTCTCTCATGAAATCCTCATTGGAGGATTCACAAATCTAGAGTGTAAGCAAGTGTTTCATTAGGAAATCCAACTTGTGGAGTTCATGGAATGATTCTATGATGACAAAAGAGATGAATCAGATCGAGGGGTTGAAGATATTTTCAATCAAGGAAGTTGCTGAAAGAAGCCTAGATGACCTAAAGGAAAATGAGGTATGTATGTTTCTATTCAATACTATAATGTCATGTCATATGGTTGCAGGTAACATGGATCACTACTTCTATCTTGAGAAGCATGATCAAATGAAAATGATCTCCTCCAACGAAAGGATGTAGGAAGGCATAGGTCGCACTAGATGAAATCAACATAATATATCCTCATATATAGTATGAGGTGGTTGACTATAATTGAGGAACTTTGATTGGAAGCTCTTGGGAATGAAATGTGTGAAAGGAAGGAAGAGATCATGAGATATGCAACCATGGTAAAGGCAATCAATATCTGGAATACCAAGAAAGTTCGACTAGAATATCTCAAAGAAATATATGAATAATCTGATAGGAGTCGGGAAATGATGGAGAGCCTTGATAATGAATATCTTTGGGAAATGTCTCAATCTATATATAGGATGTTGATACCTACTGGAAGATGTCATGATGAAAGACCATCACAAAGGTAATGTTTGATTTAAGTGTTCATTTATTTTTTAACTAATATCTAGATGGGATTATGTAGGACTACCAAAGGGAAGATCCGTGGATGACTTCCAAGAGGACCATATTGCAAGATGTAAGATCCTTCCAGGAAATATGGCATGAAGTCAGAATGACATGAAGCAAAACCAGATGGAAAATTGATGGATCATTTTTTGATGAAATGAAGACATGACTAACTCATGGATGGTTTGTGCCCTATGAAGAAGTCCCCAAAAAGATAAAGACCTCATGACAAAAGAAATCTATGACATCAAAGGAGAAAGTATCTCTTCAGGCAGCCGGTTGCTCCACATGAGGAGCTGTTGTAGGTCCCTAGTTAAGAGGGAGCTTCAAAAGAAGTTTCTTACTTGGAAGTAACTTGGAAATTCCTAAGCCAAGAGGGAGCTTAGGTACATTCCTTTTGTAGGAATGAGTACATTGCTTCATTGGAATATGTCCTCCCTACTCTAGAGGGAGAGATAGACATGTCATTTTGGTATTCACCTGGGAAGATGAAATGGAGGAATGGGTAATCATTTGGCATCCGATCCTCTTTGAGGATGATATAGGGAATCCAACATAAGAGTAGTCCTGGAGAACCGATATTCTTTGGGGACTGTGGATTCCAAGATAAGAATAGTCCTCATGGGACATATCCTAAGTACCTGGGCAGGGTATGTTCCGAGAGAGACAATGATGAGTGTGTCTATAAATCATTGGTCTCGCCAACATTGAGCTCATAACTTGTGGAGGTAGGAGTTTTTAGTAAAGGCCTTGCTATGTAAAAATGTTGGTTGATATGATGTTATACAAATGAGTTACAAATCCAAATTATTCTTATGAGAAATTCTTCACATTGAGAGAGTCTAAGTACCATTATGAATACCTCCCTAGTTAAGAGAGAGTGTTGAAAAGTATAACTAGGTTCGGTCTTCATAATGACATGTAATTATGATTTTGTGTAATGAGATGTAAAGAAGAAAAATAAATATTTTAATGATTGCTTCATGGATTTCATGAGCAAGACATTTTGTTTTTGAGTCAAGACTCCCATTGAAAGTCTTTAGGATTTATTTTTCGTCCAGTCATAAAATGTTAGTCATTGTCGTGTAATGAAGTCTTGTTACACTTTGTATAGAATCAAACTTATCTATGTAAAGTATCCTCCAAGTCCTTGTCACTTATCATCTTCAAGTCGACCTTCACTGATGGAAGAACTTAATAGAAGAAGTTGGCCTAACCTCTAGCAGTCATGTCGGCCTAAAGGACATGTGTGGAGGTGTATATATAGCCATACTCGGCCTCACTTAGAGGCAAGTAACTCGACTTGATTTCGGTGAAGAATAAATGCGAGAAGAAGTGACGAGAAGTGCGAAGAAGAAGTGAAGAGAAGTGCAAAGAAGAGGCTATGAAGCAGAAGTGCGAAGAAGGCATACGAAGGTTTCTTCTGGGGCTAAGAAGAAGGTATAACGAAGGTGGATTTTCTTTTGGGATAACGAAGGTGGTTTCTCCTGGGAATAACGAAGAAGATATTCTTTTGGGATTAGCAAAGGAGAGGTTTCTTCTGGATCAACAAAGGAGAGGTTTCTTCTAGAAGCAAGGGAGAGTTTCTTCTGGGAGATCGAGATAGAGATCTAGAGACCGAGTTTCTCTAGAGGAAACCAGTGAAAGCCTAGAGACCCAGATTCTCTAGGGAAAGTCAAGAAGAAACAGTGTGAAGGATAAAGACCTTGTTTCTCTAGAAGGAGCCAAGGAGAGCAGTTCATGATCAAGAAGAAAGTCGAGAAAGGGAAGAGGCAGAGCATCAAGGTTAGTGACTAGGTTCTTGGGAGGATACTAGTGTTAAGGGTCTGTGTCATGGTTTTGGTACTTATCAATTGAAGATCTAGAAGAAGAATTTTGATCGGTTTTCCTCTCAAGAGGCGAGAGGTTTTGACGCTGGCTAAGAAGCCTACATACTGTGTCACTTATATTTTATTGTGAATATTGGTAGTTTTCTTGATGAAGAGAACACAATCATAACATAACGAAAAAAAAAGACTATAAGCTAAGAGGTAAAAGTATATCACAAAAAACTATCAAGTAGAGAAATATTTTAGCTCTGAATGCCCTAGATTTCTTAACACATTGTAGGTTCCATTCTTTGCACTTTACTAGTGATTTGTGTCATCACCCCATAATGCAATTTGTCTTACCACAAAGTATGCAATCATCATGATAAGTGAAGCAAGAAAGAAAATGTTTTTCACACTTAGAATTTTCACAAAATGTAAAATAAAAAAACATAAAACTAAACATTAAACGGCTATGACACATTATTTACGATAACCAAAAATATTAAGAATAATTTGAATTATAGTAAATAGATTACAATAAGGGCTACAAAATGCCCAATTCTTCAATTCAGTGAAAGAATTTACATAGAATAATGATCAAACTTGCCACATAAAAGGTTTCAAAGTTATTTAATGAAAGTTGAACCTCGCAATCTAGCTACTTTTCCTTACACGACTTAACTTGCTTCTTCGTGCTCTACATTTGTTCCTACGAAACTAAGATACCGGGGTTTTAATCCTTTTTAGTTAAAAATAAAAATGAGACAAAGTAATTGGGTTATAGAACGAACAATTATTATATAAATTTATGTTATTAAATGTTTTAATGAAATGCAATGATATAGGGATTGGGCACATTTTTTCTCGAGTGTAAAGGGATTAGGTGGAGATTGAAAAACATAAAACATTGTGGATAAAAATAAAAATATAATCTAGATATGTTAAGATGGCATCTTTCCTCAAGGGAACCGTGAAAGGATAAAATTAAATAATGAAACCCTCAGTTAGATAAGGCAATGGATGGATTCAAATGACTTGTCATAAGTGCTTCTATCTCACCTTGGAAATTAGATGCAATAAAATTTGAAGGTTATGGTATATTTCTTTTTTAGTTTTATTTTATTATCCCTGTCGCCCGGGGATTACGCAATCGATATTCGGTTGACCCACTATTAGTTTAGGCAAATAATGAAATATTTTTTCATTTAATAAAGTTTAATTTTTTTTTTCTTTAAATTTTTTTATTTATACTGTTATGGACTGTAATATTAAAGATGTTATTAGGCACTGCATCATAATTCGTGACTTCAGTGATTTGCAACCCTACGGGTAGCATATTATGCTCCTCACTACGAAGCAACATTAATTGACATATTACTAGAAATTGTACAATTTGGTAAACGAGAAAACGAACTTGATAAATGAGAAAACTATGGTTAGAAATGCGATGTGTAAAGCAACATACGGATCAGGAGAAAACAAACAATTTACATGCCAATGTAGACGGATATTTAATTGTTATTTAATTGTAATGGTGGTTGTGCAATGGTTTGTTGATACAATCTGAAGAGGTAGAGTATATATGCCTTTGTAGATTTAGTAGTCAAATCGTTGTGGGTGGGTCCCTTGTCCCACAAATAAGGGGGTCTTATACACCAATTTGGTGTCTAGCTTGGCTATGACCTTAAAAATGGATATTATTATTATTATTATTATTATTATTATTATTATTATTATTCAATTAACCTTACAACTTATCCGTCCACAGGGCTTTGGATTGACGGTGAATGGGTGCGCTGTTAAGGCACTCCTTGCGATAGGTCACCGGTTCAAATCTCCCGTGGGTACTTAGGTGGGTACTTAGGTTAGCCTTAACGTAGAAAAAAAAAACCTTACAACTTATCCACACAGTGGTCAGATGCACATAAAAATTAATTGTGAAAGAGTAACTAAGTTTAAAAATTAATTGTGAAAGAGTAACTAAGTTTAATTTGCAGCAATATTGTGCAAACATTTTTTTTCCCAAAAAATTATTCCAATGCCAATAATTGAAAAAACATTAAATGAAATTAATAAGTATATGTGTAAATAATTATTGGTCTGAAATTATTAGTTTATATTATTTTATTTTCTTATTATATAATTATTGATATAAAAAACAGAATTTATACACTTTATCCTTCATTCAATATATTTATGAATATTTATTTATAAATTTAAATTTATTCTTATTAATATTCATTAATTAGTGTTGTTTATTCTTGTATAAATAATTATTTAAATTTAATATTCAAATTATATTAAATCAATATCATTATATAAATATGAATTTATTTTATTTTTAATTATTTATGACTGTATAAATAACATAGTATATGAAAATAATTTATGTCAATTATTGATATTATGGTTTGAAATTATAATCTATTTTTCAATTTTTGGTTTAAATGCCTATGATTTCTAAGATTGATATTTTTGGCAATTTACTTTAAAATCTCAATTCATACATATTTTTACATTAGTAGGGTAGTGAGGAGACAATTAAATAACCCTTAACTTTAGCTATGCCACTAAAATTTTATGGAATTGAATTTATAATAAAGCCAATCTTATAACAAAGAAGGAAAAATGGTTATAATATCAACAAGTACAACTCTCAAAGAAGACATATATTGACATTGGCTCCCCTACATTTTATTAGTCCTTCACAACTACCAAAAATTTATTAATCCTTCACAACTACCAAATATGTAAGGAGGCAAAATGGTTATATATCAACAAGGACAACTCTCAAAGAAGACATATATATTGACTTGGGCTCCCCTACATTTTATTAATCCTTCACAACTACCAAATATTTTCTTTTACAGTCGTCTAACATTCCACAGCTTGCATATTAGTTTATTAGATGCATGCTAAGACATATTGACTTGCATATTTTTTTTGTTGACATCATTCAACCAAAAAGATTTAATTATCAATTTTCCTAAGCCTTCACCATATTATTATTTTTCTTACGAACCACATTTCAGCATCTAATTAAGGAGGGAAAATGGTTATAATATCAACAAGGACAATTCTCAAAGAAGACATATATATTGACATGGACTCCCCTACATTTAATTAATCCTTCACAACTACCATTTTTTCCTTTTATAGTCATCGAACATTCCACAACTTGCACAACTACCAATTTTTTTCTTTTACAGTTGTCTAACATTCTACAACTTGTTAGTTTATTAGACATACGCTAAGACTATTGACTTCATATTTTTTCTTGTTGACATCCTTCAACCAAACACATTTAATTATCAATGGCCCTATGCCTTCAGCAAGTGATTATTTTTCTTATGAACCACATTTCAACATCTAATTATTTATTATTAATGCAACCAACTCTTTCCATCTAATTTAGCTATATTTAAACTAAAAGGCAAAGACTAGCTACTATGTAGCACTTATTTGAATACATATAATGATATATTAATTCTAATTCTAGAAAATATATATACTTAAAATTTAATTTCTAATAATATATATATATATGATAAGTAAATTTCATAAAATAAAATAAAATATTTCTTCTAAAAAATAAATTATTTAAAAAATTAAAAAAATAAAATAAAAAAATAAATTACACACTAATTAATTAAGATTAACTCAATAAAAGTATATATTATTTAATTAAAAATTTAATATAATAACATTTAAATTAAATTGCAATCAATCATTTAATCTTTATAAAATTTATATTTCCCTCATATTATATATAATAGATTCTATCTATCTCTATAAAATAAAAATATTATATAGTTTCACTATGTAATTTCTATTAAATTTTAAAATAAATATATTAAAAAATAATCAAGTGTACTCTAGGAATTAATATATATATATATATATATATTGATTTTTTAATTATTAATTTCAAATTCGAATTTGTGAATTGTAATTATGGTTTGTATAATGGTATGAAAATTAATATATTTGTTTGTATTGTAGTGGAATTTCTAAAATATTGAATCAATTGTTTGGATATTTTTACTAAAACAACAAAGTAATATGGCTTTGGTCTACAAATTGTTATGGTGATTTATCCTAAATCTTGTTCATTTAGAAGTGACGGTTAGTATTATTAGGAAAAAACCAACATTGGAATGTATATTTTGACATTGTTTAGTGTTTCTATAGAATTGAAATTTTATTTCAGGTTTGGAAATGCCATAAAAATAATGTGTTCAAGAATATACATGTTTCAAGGGACTTTTCTTGGTCTATGAAACTAGTAGTAATTAACAATCTTTCTTTGTAAAAATGTGTCTACGTCAACAAAGTATTATGGACCTTGATCATTTTTCCCAATTACATGACTTTTTTAGAGGTGTCTCGTGTGTTGAAGGAAGTGTAACTAGGTTCGGTCTTCATAAATGTACTTTTGATATTTGCACTTATTCAAGAAAAGAAATATTATTTTTATAATATATGTCAATGAGTTTCTTGCTCATTGGAATAGGTTTAGCACATGTCAAAATGATATAAGTGAGTCAAATAGTCGAGAGAAAATATTGAAGGCATTAAGGGCATGTTACACCATGTATAAAGATATATTAAAAGTCAAAGGGAAAACCTCCAAGAAAATTCAAGTCTACTCCTATGCAATGGCATGTTCAAGAAGCTCCTTCAAGCATGCTACATCACCATGGAAACTATTTTAAGTCTGCTCAAATTAGCCACCAAACTGCCTTCAAAGTTAGCCTACAATTAAGAGGACTAGTCACCTAAATGGAGCGACAGTCCTCTATTTATAGAGGTTTTCCACTCCAAAGACAGAGTGTCAATTGAGCTCTGAAATCTGCAAAGAAAAGAAGAGGAGGCAGAACGAAGGAAGCTGAGGAAAAAGGTCTACAAGGTGCAGCGAAGAAAGAAGAAGGGATAGCGAAGGTAAAGGAATGTTTCTAGGGCTAGAACAATCACATGTATGAGGAAGAGGAGGAGAAATCTGCAGGTATGACAACAGGGACAAATAGTTTATATTTTTGTGTTGTTTGGGTTTGACACTAGACTCACAAGGTCTCTCAAGAGAAGCGAAGGAGCCCCTCTCTCTACTGAAGGAAGAAAGACCCTAATACATTAAGGGTACTCTCCACATGTGCGAGAAACTAGGGCAGCAGAATAGCAGAACAATCATACACTCAAGAAGGATCTCAGTTGGTCAAAGATATACTTGAGCAAAGGATAGAAGAGTAACACTTCATTTAGAAGACTTATTGAAGGAATGTTTAACTCTAGACAAGAATCATAGCAAGATTAAGAAGTATCAAAAGAAGGAGAATAAAGTGTCCGGGAAAAAAGTGTCGAAAGAAGTATCAGAGAATAAGGTGTAGGAAGAAGGAAGGACTTGAATTTTTCTTGAAGGATACTATTTTCAGGGGTCTACGGTTTAGCATTGATCAATAGAACCTTCAATATGAGAAATTCACTAAAGGGTTTTCCTCTCAAGAGAAGAGAGGTTTTGGACTTGGCAGAGAGCCAACTTCTTGTGTTCGTGTTCTTATGTTTTGGTAGCAGTTTGATGAAGTACACACACATGCATTAATAAGAAGAAGAAGAAGATTAAGCTAACTAGAAAAAGTGAAAATACTCCACAAATTGTTATCAAGTAACGAAGAATCACACTGCACTCCTTTTCCCTAGATTCTTCAACATGGTATTAGAGGTAAGGTGACACAACAAGTAAAGGGAAACTCAAGAACACTCATCAAGGAAAAGCATCTACAAAGTTGAAGCATCAAGCCTAGAAGTCTCAATCACGTCAAGATCAAGAAGGGTATACAATCCATCATTCATTAAGAAGGTCTACAAAGCTAGAAGAAGGGCCTTATATAAAGCCACCTACAAAGAAGAGAAGATTGAATTAGGACCTACACCAAGCTACAAATCTTCAAGCAGATCTCATCAGAAAGAAAATCCACTTGGAGAAGGCAACTTGAAGTACATCAAGATACTAGGAAGGAAAGCCATCAAGTCTTCAAGGAGGAAGCAAATCCATTACATCTAAAAAAACTATCAAGTAAGTACGTTTCCCCTTCTAAATATACATCAATGTCTTTTTTCAAGGAAAATAATAAACTGGTAGGTACCAATAACTTTCTTACATGGAAGAAGAAGATTGATTTACTTCTCAAGGAGAATTAACTCCTTGAACATGTCAAAATGAATATCACTATCCCTGCTAAGCAACAAACTCAAGCCTTAGCCAAGTACAATAAGGATGAAACAAGAGCTCAAAGGATTCTGATAGAATCAATCAAAGACTCTCTCATTCCTGATGTCTCCAAGTTTGAGACATCAAAAGAAATTTATGATAAGCTAGTAGAGTTATTCTTGGTATCCACAACCAGATAAGTAATATCTCTGAGGAATTAATTATACAAGATGAAGATAACAAAGGAAGGAATAACTCCCTACTTCATGAAAACCTTTGAAATGAGAGATCAACTTCAAGAGCTTGGGGAAGTCATGTCTGACAGAGAAATGACAACTGTAGTACTCAATACTCTACCTAAGGAGTGGGGAAACTTCAATCATGGACAACCATGGCCAACCAATGTCCAATGTCGCATTGACCTAAAGGTTGTCTCAAGATGAAAATCAATCATGGCCAAATATAGTCCAATGTCACATTGTGGCAAAGACTGTGTCAATACTAAAATCAACCTTGGTCAACCATGTTTATTTTAGGGATTACAACATTTATCTTAAGGTTTATATATCTTGGGTTTATAATGTTTATCTCTTGGGTTTAATATTATTCCCTTGGATTTTTTTTTGGTCTAGGTGATATGTTTGTCGGGAAGGGTTTTTTTGGAGCTTTGCAACCCTAATGGTCAAGCGGCCATGAGGTAGGTGGCGCTGGAAAACCACAAATCGTAGTCAAGAAGCAGCACTGAAACCAAGAGCTTACATCAATGACAGAGGAAGAAAGGAAGGGAGAGATCCCCTCCTATAGAGATGCAGCGGTAGGGGAAGGACAAAGCAAAAACATTCTAACTAAGGAGACGAAGAAACAGGGACATGTTCTGGCACAAGATGGCAGGTAGGCAACAGAGGCAAGTGCTTACCGTGCACGGCAAAAAAACCAAGATTCATTATCCCAATGAATAAACCGGAGCACTATAGAAGCTACATGAAGAACCATGCACTAATATGCAAGTTTATTGGAGTTTGGCCGTCGGAAGATGGATCCAGCAAAAATGGCAACCCGAGGCCACATAGAGCTAAAGCTAGGAGCAAGAGGCTTCTCTATGGTAATTTTCTCAAACCTACAAGATAAAGAAAGAGTGTTTGAAAATGGTCCCTATTTCCACTATAATGCAGGATTTTTATGAGGTATTAGGATGAATGTTATAACCCAGATAAAGAAAAATTCTTAGCAGCCCTAGTTTGGGTAAGACTATTTGGATTACCAATGGATTCCTGGGATCCAAAGATCCTATAGGGAATAGAAAACACCATTGGAAGCTTTTTTAAAATAACAGAATCAACAAAGAAGGGAAGATACACTTCATATGCAAGAATTTATATATGAACATAGACGACCCTGTCCCAAGGTCAGTCGAGCTAGAATACCATGAGGAGGTATGGCAACAAACACTGGACTACGAACATATCCCTTTCAGATGCAAAAGATGTCATGAATACGGACATCCCTTCAAGGAATTCCCACTTCACATAGAAGAGGAAGAACAAAGAAACAAACAACAGAGGAAAAATCAAGAAGATAAGGAAGGGTTTCAGGAGATAAAAAACAAAAAAAGACTTACAAAGGAAAACCCCAGGGAAGGAAGCAAGGAACAACAAACCAAGCCAAATAATACAAATAGATTTGAAGTTCTAGAAGAAGAAGAAGAATATAAGGAGATTTCAATAATGGACTATCAGGAGGAGAAAGGACAGGAGGGTAGCACAAGCCAAGGCACAACACATACCAAGAGAAAAGCCCAAAGTGAATCAACAAAAAAGGAAGGAAAGGAAAAGGGGGAGAAAATGGAAATGAAGTAATAGAAATTGATATCAGTAGAGGGGAAGATCCAACGTCAGAAGAAGAAATTCTAAGGAAAAGTCTAGATGAATGGAGACACTTGGATGAAAGGTTCATCCCAGAAGAGGAAAAAAAAATTATACAGAGAAACCTCCCAAAAATACCAAGAAAAACAGGATTAGGGAAAGACAGAAATGGTTGAACAACTAGGCATCCAACAGGATAATAATCAATACCAACAAATTAAAGCAAAAGGAGGGAAAAAAGAGGCAGGTGGAATATTCAGGTATCGATATAGATTATGGGGGAAATGTTAGTGAACAGTGGAAGAGTAGTTCTGCTCTCGGCAGTATTCCATCAGACAAACCCAACCACCCAATGATAATTACATCATGGAATATACGAGGACTAAACAGTAAAGGAAAACAGAGATACCTAGCAGAAATGATAAAAAGAGAAAAACCCCAAATAATGTTGTTACAGGAAACAAAAATAGCAGGGAGGAAAATGGAGGAAATCTTAAACAAAATCAAACCTAAATACGAATGCATGACAATAGATGCAAAAGGAAGTGTGGGATTGCAATATTATGGAACCCTGCAGAAGTCATAGTACACTACTGGATAGGAATGAAAAGGATACTCACCGAGAGGTTCTGATTAATAGGCCACAGAGAATGATTCCTAGTTTCGGCAGTATATGGGCCCCATATACCAGTGGGAAGAGGAAGTTTCCTCCTCCAACTGCAACAGCTAGGTAACCTGCATAAAGAAAAGTTATGGCTGATAGTAGGAGACTTTAATATGACAACTTCAAAGGGTGAAAAGAAAAGCGGATTGCAAAGAGAAGAACCGAAAATGGAAATATTTAGGGACATACAAACAGAACTGAAAATGATAGATATCCGCACCATAAATGGCAAATACACTTGGAACAACCGTAGAGGAGGAAGCAAGAAAATAGCTTCCAGGCTTGATAGGTTCCTTGCAACATAACATTTCATAGGGAAGGACATTTTCTATGAAGCAACAATCCTACCTTTTCAGGGGTCTGATCATTGGCCCATAAAATTAGAAATAGCCATGAACCAATAGAATTAGAATAGACCCTTCAGGTTTGAGGCATTCTGGTTGAGAGATCCAACCTTCATAGGAAAAATGAAAAATTGGTGGAAGGAGAATGAGACTGGAATGGAAGGAAGAAACAAAGTGCACACTCTACAACTAATATTAAAAGATCTCAAAGGCAGGATAAAGAAGTGGAATAGAGAATAATTTGGAAATATTCAAAAAGACCAAGAAAATCTTCAGATAGAAATGAAAATAATCCAACAGAAAATCACAGATGACAGGAGAAATGAATAATTAGTTGAATAAGAAGGACTAGTACTAAACAGGTTGGAGGAAAGAAGAAAACAGGAGGAAATCCTATGGAGACAAAAATCGAGATTACAATGGCTGAAAGAGGGGGAGAGAAATATGAAATTCTTCCATAAGGCTATGAAACAGCACAGACAACAAAATAGGATATTCTCTCTAAAGGACATCCAAGGCAACAGGTTAACTTAGAAAGAGGAAATGAAGAACCTTCTAGTACAGCACTTCAAAGGGATCTTGACCGAACCGCAAATCAATAGAGAGGAAGATATAGCTAAAATAAGACAATATATCCCCAAAAGGGTGAACAGAGAACAGAACCTGGCACTCCTAAGGGTTATAACTGAAGTAGAAGTAGAAGAGACTGTGAAGGCGATGGCAAAGAACAAAGCACCAAGGCTAGATGGATTTATCTCAGAATTCTACCAAGCCACATGGAGCTTCATGAGACAAGATATAGTAAGTGCAGTGAAAGAATCCTGATGCACAAAACGAATGCACCCGGCATTGAATGCTACTTTCCTCTCTCTGATCCTGAAGATGGAAAAGGCTGAGGAACCACACGGATTCAAACTGATAGCACTCTGTAATTTAATATACAAAATTCTAGCTACTATAATGGTGAATAGACTAAAGCCTAGACTGGGTTTGTCAAAGGTAGACAAATTGTAGATGGAATTATAGTAGCTCGAGAAGCAATCCATTCACTGAAGAACTCAAAGCACAAGGGGATGATGATCAAACTAGACTTAGCTAAAGCATATGACAGACTAAGCTAGGGATATCTTCAGAAAATCATCAAAGCATATGGCTTTGATGACAGATGGATAAATTGGGTAATGTCCATGATAACCATGCCAATCATGTCAATTTTGTTCAACGGGACACCATCAGAAGCCTTTAACTCGTCCAAAATACTTAGGCAAGGTGACCCACTATCCTCATTTCTGTTCATCCTAGCTACTAAAGGTCTAGGAAGACTGATAAAAGCTAAAGTGAATAGAGGATAGTTGAAGGGACTTATATTGTGGGGAAATGAACTACCCCTAACCCATAAACAATTTGTGGATGATGCCATGTTGTATGGACAGGAAACCCTCAAAGAAGCAAATCAATTAATGGAAATCCTCAGCGAATTTACAGGAGTAACAGGTACTGAGATAAGCAAAGAAAAATCGGAAATTTACTTCTTCAACACTCAAATGTCCTCCCAATCATTCCTGGCAAGAATCTTGGGATTTAGAGTAGGGAAATTTCCCACTAAATACCTAGGCATACAACTCAGTGAAAAGCAAAACAAAATTGCTAACTGACGAGGCCTGATGGGGAAGATACAAAAGCGAATGGACAACTGGACTTTCAGGGCTTTGAACACCCCAAGCCGTATCATCCTCCTCAAATCAGTTCTCCAATCCATACCAATTTATTAAATGACCAGCCAAGCTATACCAAAAACAATATGTCAAAAAATGGTAGAGATTTTCAAAAAATTCCTATGGCAAGGGACGATCAAGGTTAAAAAATGGGCATTGTTATCCTGGAAATGGCTAAGTAAAGCATTAAAAGAAGGAGGATGAGGGGTGCAGGACCCATATCCTAAACCAGGTAATGGGGGCAAAAATTGTGGTGGAGATGGATACAAGGAGGAGAATATTTGTGGAAAAATCTATGGGAGAAAAAATATGAGATGCTCAAATCTCCAAAAGAAAAATTGAGAAGCCAATCAGAGAAGAAAAGCTCTGCAATATGGAACCTGGCAAGATGGAATAGGGACCTGATAAGAGAACATAGTTTCTAGGAAATAAGGGAGGGGGACAAAGCAAACTTATGGGAGGAGGCATGGAAACAAAGAGAAAAATGCCAACAACAACCTCAACTCCATGAAATTCACTAGTTCACCACCCAAACGAAGGAAGACACAGTCCAGAACTACTGGCTCCCAGAAATGGATGGATATTGGAGAAAATGGAAAAAAAAGGAGGATTGGCAAGAAGCACCAGAAACAAATAATGGGAAACTACGAAAAGGAGATGGCGAAAAGAAGAATAGCGGTCAAATAAGTGATGGACATCATAATATGGGGAAAAAGAATTAAAGGGATGTTCACAATAGCATAAGGATACTACCTAAAAGCAGGCAATTATAGCAACCCTAAAACAAAAAAATGGGACAAAATTTGGAAAATTAAAACCTGGCCAAAGATAGCGTTGTTTACCTGGATTATGACCCATGGGTGAGCATTAACATGGGACTAACTACTAAGGAAGACGACGCAAGGCCCCTCATGCTACATGTTGTGCCAGGAAGAAGAAGAAACGATGGAGCACTTGAGTAACACCTGTCGAGTCAGCAGCAACCTGTGGAGACAACACCAGTAACTCTTTGAAATTAGTGACAGAGACATAAACAGTATGAAAATAACGATAGAAAATTGGAGGAGAAAACCTTACTAAAATGCAGTCCTGAATAGAGCTTAGAATATTTCCATAGGGTTCATCTTGTGGAACATATGGAAAGAAAGGAACCAATTGATCTTTAAGGAGAATGGTAGAGAAATGAATGAAATATGGAACCAAACCATCCAGAACATAAGAGAGACCATAATTATAGAGAAGTGGAACGATGAAGACTAGAAAGCGGACCAAACAGAGACATGAATTTTGAACTGTTTGCAACTAAAACTAAGCAAGATAAATATGGCTGCAAGGAAACACCAGGCCAAAGAGGTATAGGACAACAATCACTATAGGAACCCTCAACAGGGATTTATAAAACTAAATTTCGATGGAGATGTAGAAGGAAATCCAGGGGAGGCGGGTATTAGATGAATATTCAGAGACGACAGGGGAAGGATGCTAAGGGCATATGCGATGGACTGTGGTAACACAACGAGCAACGAATCAGAGTTCCATGCGCTGAAAAGGGGGATAGAAATAGCCATAAGGGAGGGGTACCAGAAACTCCAGGTAGAAGGAGATTCGAAGCTAGCTATAAACATAGCCAAATAGCTATAGAGCGGAGCACCAGCAGAAAAGATGAGCCACAGCTGGCGGACCGCATGGGTAGTCAAGGAGATAAGAAAATTGCTGAGAAGGATAACATACACACTACCAACCCGTGTGAGAAGAAGGGGAATGAACCAGCAGACAGCCTAGCAAATTGGGGATGCAGGAATGGAGACCAACAGCTTGATGTAAACAGGGTCGAGTTAAACCAAAAAGAGGAAATGGCACACATAAAACAACTCATTGAAAAAGATACAAACATGAGTGAAAATCTAGAGAAATCGAGGAGAGATGGATAGAACTTAGAAGGAAGAGGATAGATGCAGGAAAGGATAGGGGAGGAACAGGTAATGAGTGAACAGGCGATTGGAAGGATGACGGAGTAGGGTAGAGGAGGTACACCTCCCAAGAGTACAGGGGAGGAGCTGAAAGAATTGTCAGAGGAAAGGGCAGGAGAGAGAAAACGAAGGCGGGTAGAGGAATAAAGATAAGAGGCAGAAAAGAGTCAAGATTACTATGGCAAGAGCAGCTGGGAGAGGGAAGAGATTAATGTAAGACAATGGTAGAGAGGGTAGGAGGGTAGCGTCTTGAGACAGGAAGGAAGGGATCCGTGCCGGTAATGAAACAAGACAACTGGCGGTAATGACAAAAGTCGGGAACAAACAAGAGATAAATCTCAAGGAAAATAGGAAAGAGACATTGTGCATGCAGATGAAGATGAGGAAATTTGGCGATAAAGGATGTGGCGGAAGCATGAAGACGTAGAAGGCTAAAGAAAGGTGAAGCTTGGCAAGTTGGTATGTAATTCCCCCGGCCCTTACATCTAATAGCTTCATTTGTTTGAGTAGTAGGATTTTAGGAAGATGGTTTTGCAATCAATCCAGGCATCTTCATAAAAAAACCTCTAGCATTCCTAGTGAAATGGATAATGAAAACCCCGAAGAGATTTCGTTTGTCCTGGCTAGGGAGAGCGGGAGGCAAGGCATAGAAACCAGTAAGAGCGAGGGTGTAGTATACCTAGGGGGGATAATATAGGGTACAAAGGGAGGTACCCAAGGGAATAATGTAATAATGGGATGGGCCATAGTAATAAATAAGGTGGTTAACCCATATCATGTAAGGGACCACAAGTAGTTAGTAATAACGTAATGGGCCCATGGTATTAGTCGATAGTAGGAGGGAACCATGGTAATGATCCATGGTATTGTATGTATGAGGCCTATATAAAGGCTAGAGACTCCACATGGAGAGATGTGAAGAAATATTGTGAAGAACTATTGTATGAACAAGCATATGGCTTGTGGAGTGTTCTCCTTCCTTAAGGAGTGAATGTATGGTGTTGCCCT
>APFE031414529.1:0-10192 GCA_000404065.3 Pinus taeda | reverse complement strand
GTACCCAAGGGAATAATGTAATAATGGGATGGGCCATAGTAATAAATAAGGTGGTTAACCCATATCATGTAAGGGACCACAAGTAGTTAGTAATAACGTAATGGGCCCATGGTACTATATAGATGGTATTGAGGGAACCATGGTAATGACCCATGGTATTGTATGTATGAGGCCTATATAGGGGCTAGAGACTCTCCATTGAGAGGTGTCAAGGAATAGTGTATGAACAAGCATATGGCTTGTGGAGTGGTCTCCTTCCTTAAGGAGTGAATGTTTGGTGTTTCCCTACCTTAAGGGTTTGATCAATAAAGAAGCATTTCTATCTATTTATATCTTATTGTTTCTGGGTTTATTTGCATTATCTTATATTTTTAGTTCAGATCTATAACAAGTGGTATCAGAGCATTTCTATATTCAGATCATGTTATTTCTTGGGTTTATTTCCATTACCTTATATTTTTTTATCAGAGCTATAACAAGTGGTATCAGAGCGCTTTCTAGGGCCAGTGGGATCTCCAATTTTTAGCAAAAAAAAAAAAATTGGCTAGAGACATGTTCCGGCGTCTTTAAACCACGGGATCTGTCGTTGAGTGCATAAACCTGTGGATTTGGGGAGGCATGCATGAAGGAAATACAAGAGGTGATCATGCTTGTTGGACTCCCTTGTAACCCCTGTGGGTACCCCTTCAAGTAGTAGCGCATTAGACAGAACTGCACACAGACTATCTTTCAAGTACCCTCTGGGTATATCAGAAGCCCCCTAGCTCCTTGAAACCGTGCCATAGATAAATTGTTGACTGTATTGCTACTATATTACACCAAGAACAGCACTTGGAGAGATTACTCGCACATACGATAGGGTAGTCGGGTTGTACGGCTAAGGGTACAGTTGATCCTCCTTGGTTAGTGCCCTGAAAAATTAGGTTGAGAACTACTATCAAACCCTTATGTATATTGTGATCTCTAGCACCTGACACTCCTGGAGACTAGAGTTCCCTTCTCTATCTCCGGATCAAGCATAATCTTTGCTAGATCAAATCTCCTAAGTGGGGTTTTGTCGTAGTAGCAACAATCAGTTTCGTCATTCATATCTATCAGAACAGGCATTCAGATCTATTAGATCCATCAGATCCTCAACATCAATCAGTTCCGTTGTTCAGATCTATCAGATTAGCCATTCAGATCTCTTAGATCCATCAGATCCGTCATCCAGATCTGAGTAGTGTGTGGGTTCCTATACCTGGACGTGATTTTCGCAAGACTTTTGGAAACATTGACATTTCTGAGATTCGGCTACTGCGGTAATCCTAAGCAAGGAATAAAACTCCGTTCGGAGTAAAAAAGAAAAGGGTCTGAGACCCCCTGGGGCACTTATTGGTGACTTAGCCCATAAGAATCAGGACGACGAGCTGAGCAAGATGGTACCATTCAATTGTTAGTGCCAAAAAATTCAGGCAGTCCCAAATTTCAAGTACATCGGCTCATTGCATGGTACAAACTAGAGCCCAAGCTATGGTGAATGAGAAGATGGATGGCCTTGAATCAACCTTGAAAGAGGTCGTGTCACAGCTGCAGAACTTAAACGCACAACTCTCTAAGGGCAAGGTGGAGGCACGCGAGGAGGCATATATTGGCAATGAAAACAGTGAGGGTGAGTCTAGCCAGTCTTTTCACCTCTTTGGCACCCACTAACAATCCCATCCACGACCACCCAAGCTGGACATGTATAAATTTGATGGCTCTCACCCGGGCTGCATGGATAGCAGAAATGGAGCAATATTTCACACTGAATTACATCATAGATAATGCGACTCAGCTTAGTGTGGGTATCATGTCCTTGGACAATGAAAGATGGCAATGGTGGCAATGGTATCAACATTTCCATGGAAGGCCCTTGACTTGGGTGACATTCAAAAAAGCTCTTATGGATCACTTTGACCATGAATCTGACTTTTTGGGTCGTCTCACTAAGCTCCGACAAACAGGAACATTGAATGAATATATTGCAGCCTTTGAAGCCTTAGCTTTCTACACTAGAGGTCTACACAATGAGTTCTACATGGAATGTTTTGTCAGTGGTCTCAAAGAAGCCATACAAGCCCACGTCCGACTGCACCACCCTAGCTCAAGGCATAGAAACCAGTAAGAGCGAGGACCACCCTAAGATAAAAATCAACAGCTCACCCTTCAGAATCCTGATCATAGCTAGACCTATAAGTATGAAAGTCAGAGAGTTAGAATACTTGAGGGAAGGAACTTGGGAAGGGAAAATTCGGAAATCCAGAGTCGAGGCATTGTAACCTAGGGGGAAGGGCGGGACTGTAGGTGGCAGAAATCCTGTAAAAAATCCTGACAAATTCGAGTCTAGGGGATACCTCATTCACCTGACATTACCAAAGGGTGAGTCCTCGGGAGTGTTGATAAAGAAAAGGTAGGATTTGAACTATTGTGCGGGGTGGGACAAGGGAAGAACCTATCGAAACCATCTGACCCTGATTAAAAAAAGGTCTAGGTCTAATCCTAAACTGGTCAGAAACCGGAAGGTAGGAAGTAAAAGAAGGGAAAAGGAGAAGGGAACAGGTGAAAATGAATTAAGTCAAAACAATATGTCTAACAAATGCTTTGATTCTGTGATAGGTACAATATCAAATTAGGAAGGTACTTAAAACAGCGCATAGAGCACAAGACAATAGGTAACAACCGCCAAGCTGCAAGTAGATTGACCCCCAGGAGAGGAAAGGGAGTAACTAAGAAGGACGAGAGAACAAGTGGTCAGACAAAAAAAAGAGGCAGGAAATAGAAGGAGAACAAATGAAGACAATTATCGACCCCTACATGGAAGGAAACCCGAAGGAAGTTAGAGCATAGATAGCAAGTTGGGAGAGAGATCTAAGAGAGAATCTCAAGTACTGAGATATCCCTATGGATGAATGGGAAAGAATGGTCCTAGACCCTAGGACTACCCATGGAAGACAATCCTTGTTTAGATAAACCATGCACCGGTATTGGGTCATGAAAAACATAGTGGCATGGGCCATGACCCTCCACCGCGAACATATGGTAGGGGAAGAAGTCGAGAAACAAGAAGAGAAAAAGGAAAAGGACCCAGTTCGAGCTGAACTTCTAAGGGAAATAGCAACCATACAGAAAGGGAAAATCACAATGAAAAATTAGAGTGTGAAGTAGTAAATCTAAGAAAGTAACTTGAGAAGACAAAATATCTAAATCTTAGGTTTTCTAATGGATCAAAAACCTTAGATGAAATCATCAAGGTTCATCGTTCTCCTCTTATAAAGATTGGTCTTGGATACACTGGATAAACATCCCAACCAGAAAAGTCTTCACCCATCACAAGAAGCTATCTTAATACAACAAGAATTAGTCAACAATGCGTCAATCCTCAGCAAAAGACTAAAGGTACTCCCCTGGTAAGTCATGCTCATTTTACTCCAAGGGTGAACATCAATAGAAACACCAACCAAAATGTGAAAAATACCAAAAGATTTTATGGTCACATAAACTTCTTCTTTAATGGACAATGCTTTTCATGCCATAAATTTGGTCATAAGGCATCTCAATGTGTTGCTTACAAAACTATCATGACTATAGATGAAAGAAGACAAAGGAGCATGACAAGAATCAAGAATATTTCTTATAATAACTTTTCACCTCTTGAAGATAAAAATGAATGTTCACTTTGCAATAACTTTGGTCATGAAGAATCTGAATGCAGGAGAAAATTTCGGCCAACATATCAAAATGATCAAATATCATCAAACTCCAAGGTATGGAAAAAGATGGAATTACAAACAGAAAGATGTGGCATAGCTCTGTTTGTAGAAGGACAAGAAAATCAGTGGTACATTGATAGTGGATGCTCAAAACACATGACATGTGATAAATATAAACTCATTTCATGCAATGCTTTAGAAAAGAAAAAGAATATCTATTTTGGAAATGACTCGCCAACTGTCATTAAGGGTAAAGCTTTTGTTTATCTAAAAGAAAAGGTTAAAGGTAGAAATGTTATGTATGTTGATGGATTAAAGCATAAATTATTGAGTGTTAGTCAAATGTGTGATCAAGGAAATGGATTTGTGTTTCGATCAAAAGAATGTTTGGTTCATGAGCTTGACACAGGAAAGACCATAATCAAAGGTACAAAAGCTCCAACCAATCTATATACGCTAGACGGAGGTCAAGAACAAATTTATCTAAGAAAAATAGAAGAGAACTGGTTATGGCACAGAAGATTAGGGAATCTAAGATTTTCTCAAATAAGAAAATCATGCAAGCTCAAGGTTGTTCGTGATCTTCCAAATATCATCATCCCAGAAAGTACCATCTGCAAACCATGTCAATTTGGTAAACAAACTAGAGTTCAATTCAATGCCAAAGAAGGATCAACAAGTAAGCCTCTCGAAATCATTCATACTGATTTGTGTGGACCAATAAGGAAAAAGTCACCTCGTGGAGAAGAATACTACATTTTATTCATTGATGATTTCTCTAGAATGTGCTCGATTGGCTTACTAAAACATAAAGATGAAGCATTTGAAAAGTTTAAGGTCTTCAAAGCTTTAGTTGAAAATGAATTAGATCTAAAAATCAAATGTCTCAGATCTAATCGGGGAGGATAAGTCATATCAGATGAATTTTGTGAACAACATGGAATAAAGAGACAATTCTCTATTTCCAGAACTCCACAACAAAATGGCATGGCAGAAAGAATGAATAGAAAAATTCAACAAATGGCTCGAGCTATGCTTTATGAGTCTAGAACTTTTGACACCTTCTAGGGTGAAGCTGCACATACTACAGTAAATATTCTCAACAAAGCTCATGTACGTGTAAATAGTGATAAAACTCCATATGAACTTTGGTATGGTATGCTTCCCACTGCACAACACTTCAAAGTTTTTGGAAGCAAATGTTTCATAGAAAGGACTGATGAAAAACCTGGTAAGTTTGAACCTAGAGAAAACGAAGGAATATTTCTTGGTTATTCATATAGAAATAAAGGATACAAATTTTATAATAAGAGACTTCAAAAAATTGTTGAATGCATTGATGTTGTAATAAATGAAGCATGCAAAAATCTAAAATAGGTGACATCAACAAAAGAAGATGATAATGATGAAGACGATGAATGCTTTCCCGTGTCAAATCGAAATGATATAGAGGAAGAAACCAATGAATCATCAGAAGAAGATACATTTGATAGGGAAAAGGCTCCATCTAGGTATGTTCAAAAGAATCATTGAGAATCTCAAATTCTAGATGAAAAATGGTTTGGAGTATAAACAAGAATAACTCTTGTAGGATCTCCTAGTTATCTAGTCTTATTATCCTCCATAGAACCACAAAATGTAAATCAAGCTAGCAAAGATGAATCTTGAGCTAAGGTCATGAGTGAATAACTTGACCAAATTGAAAAGAATGATACTTGGGATTTAGTTCCTAGACCTCATGATAAAAATGTTATAGGGACAAAATGGATATTCAAGAATAAGTTGAATGAAAATGGAGGGGTAATAAGGAATAAAGCAAGGCTTGTTTGTAAAGGTTATGCACAACAATAAGGTTTAGACTTTGAAGAAAATTTTTCACCTGTAGCTAGACTTGAAGCCATAAGAATGTTTCTTTCTCTTTCAAGTTTTCGAAAATTCAAAGTTTATTACATGGATGTAAAATCTGCATTTCTTAATGGAGATCTATAAGAAGAAGTATACGTTGAACAACCAGAAGGATTCATTCTGGAAAATGATGCAAAGCTTGTATGCAAACTCAAAAAGGCTTTATATGGACTGAAACAAGCTCCGAGATTGTCTTGACAAATATCTTCAAGAACAAGGCTTCACAAAAGGATCCGTAGACAACAGCTTATATACAAAAATTGAGAATGATAAACTGCTAGTTATTGTTGTTTATGTTGATGATAACGTATTTGGAAGTAATGAATAATCTGTGAGTCAAAACTTTGCTTATGTTATGCAGCAAGAATTTGAAATGTATTTACTTGGAGAACTAACCTATTTTCTTGGTCTACAAGTGCAACAAACAAAATATGGTATCCTTCTTTCACAAACTAAATATCTCAAGTAGATTCTAAAGAAGTACAAAATGGAAGATTACAAACCAGTATGTACTCCAATGGTAACAAGATGTAGTCTCATTTCTAATGATGATTCTCCTATAGTGAATCAACCACAATACAGATCTATGATTGGAAGTCTACTTTATATAACATGTACTAGACCAGATATCATGCATGTGGTAGGAATTGTTGGAAGATTCCAAACCAATCCAAAGGAATCACATCTTCAGGCAGTAAAGAGAGTATTCAAATATCTCCAAGGAACTCAAAAATTTGGTCTATGGTATCCTAAATATACAAATCTCACCCTTCATGCATATACAAATGCAAATTGGGTTGGGAATGTTGATGAATGAAAAATCACTAGTGGAGGTGCATTTTATATGGGATCATGATTAGTATCTTGGTTCAGTAAGAAAAAAAGTTTGATTACCTTATCTACAATGGAAACAGAATATGTGGTTGCCTCATCTTGTTGCACACAACTTATCTCGACGATATAAACATTACAAGATATTCAAATTAAATGTTTTCCACCCATCTCCATCTGATGTGACAATACAAGTGCGATTAGTATTTTGAAAAATATTTTTATGCACTTGTTAACGGTGTTGGACCCACCAACATTCAAGGGATCACCTCGGTATGAAGTCCCAGGTAGACCTCACACCGTTTGGTGTGGGAGTCCTGTTCGGTATGATGGCCCGATTTCCATTGTCTTAAGGATTTTCTTCAACTCTTGCTTGTCAGCACAGGAGAGCAATCTACTTTGTCTTCGGGAAGCGAAATTCGCATGCATGGTGAGTGTAAGTGTGCTTGTGTCAATGGTTCTTTCACTGCAAGGGGAAGAGAGTGAAGGTGAGTTCCAGGTTGAAAGTGATTAGTCCCAACTCAACTAGGAACACACAACACAAAAGGACATACACAGCTTCTGGCGGAGCAGTCCACTCGGATGCGACAGTCACGACATACGAGGTAAGATAACAAGTACAACACTCATGGATCAGTCTAAATGAGTGCAACGGTTGTTACAACAAGGTTCATGTGAAAGGTTTGTCTGATGTCCGGCAGAGAAGTTGACATGGATGGGACAACATCAAAAACATATACAACACATTCCCATTAATAGATAATGCATTACAACAAATGAATCAATTCAGATGTAGAACACAAGTTAAAGAAACATGCATTACAAGTGTTAAAGATCAGTCTTACAACAAATACAATACATGTGTGAAAACGTGTTGGCCTGTAAACAGGCTTCTAAATCAAGCAAAAGTTCCAAGACACAACGTTACACCATACATCACTAACCCCGTCAGCGGGGCCTTGGAGCCACTACTTACTCCTCAAAGAAAAAATTACATTCTCTTGGCTATGTGGGAGGAGCTGAGGTGAAAATTCCTTTCATGTACAAATGAGGGGGGTATTTATAGCCAAGGGTGAAACTAACCCTTGTGGCTGTTCGACTACCCTCATGAGCATTCGACTTCCATGAATTTCCAACTTACATGACTTTATGTTTAACAAGTGGGTCTCTTGGACTTCCATGTTACATCACATTGATTAAAAACAAGCCCATAGTGGAGATGTGGGCAACATGACTCATGACTTGACTCAACATGACTTAACATGATAATGTTGATACATTTGTGCTACTGCTAGAGTGCATGTTGAGCTAAAGTGTTGCTAAGTGATGGATGTCTTCATGTCTTATCATATATTCACCTTTACCTGACAAAGTGCACGAAGTCTTTGATGGTCCTTGGTTCACTTGATGAAGCTTTAGCATGTTGTTCCTTGCTTTCATGTTAGAAGGCTTGACAGGCTCACTCGTTCGCAAAGGTGCATGTTTGTCACATTCATCTGCTTCGCATGTTTTGTTCGTTCGTCCATTGGTGAACCTGTCCATCTGCATGTGCTCCCTTCATTCATCTGGTTCATCATCTTAACATGTTTTCTGGTGTACCGGTACTTGTAATCACTCATGACGAGATGACATCAAATCGAAAACCTCCTAGTCTACCATGACACATGATTGTTCGGATGTAAATGACCAGGAGAGGCGGCAGGGCTGTGATCCGGGATGATGGCTCCGGGAAACTACTGATGAAAATTGTGCAAGAGCCACTGAAAGATGGAGATAGATAATCTAAGTCGACAGTGACTGTCTTCAAGATCTGGCTTGGCTGGGAGGAAAAATTGCGCAAATTTTGAGAGGGATAGTTTAGGGCTACAGTAGCGCAAGGCGGGCATGATCTGTGCATTTTTCGGAACAAATAGTTAGCAGGGGCTGGACAGCCAGATTTGTGTAATTTTCCAGTGGAACGGGTTGGGCTACATGAAGGGTCAATAGGCAGGGATTGCACAATTTTTTTGGGTAACTGCCTAAGAGACTGGTAGCCGGAAATACGGAATTCCCAGAGGGAACAACTAGTTGTCTTTTGGGTCACTAACAGCCAGAACTGTTCAATTCCTAGAGAAACCTGCCAGTTGGCTTCTTGGGTCACTGGCAACCAAAGCTGCAAAATTCCCAAAGGGAACTACCAGTTGGTTGTTGAGGTCACTGGCAGCCAAAATTGTGCAGTTCCCAGAGGAAACTGGAAGTTGGGTGCTCAGTCACTGGCAACAGAAACTGTGCAATTCCTGGAGGGAACGGGTAGTCTACTACTAGGAGCTGCTGGCTAAGAAAACTGCACTAAGGCCAGGAGGATGACAAGTTGATCATCTCTGTGTGATTTATGAGTTGAGCTAACTAATGGGAAGTGGAAGGCCTGCTCATGAGCACTACGCAATTTCTGAGATGAACAGTCGGTCAACTGTCCAGATGACTGACCGGAAAAACTGTGCAATTTTCTGAAGGAGACAGGGACGGGCTCTTGCTGTCTGTCCGACTTGTCTATGCAATTTCCTAAGTCAGTTGAGAAACTAAGGTTAATGGCCTTTGCACAATTTTTTATGGGAGTTAGTCCCAGGGTGATTGTCGTGTCTGACTGTTTGGGTAGCCAGCATGAGTGTTGATTGAGTTGCTTGCGGGCAACGCAACTTGAAAGGACTAGCTTGGTGCTTCGACATTGTTCTGGTTAACATTCGATCAAGTCATTATAACTTCAACAAAAATGAATAAGTGTGTGAACAGTCGAAATATGCATAGGTGATCACACGAACACACACTCGCATGACTTGACAACAAAACTACCAAACCATCTAGACACACATTTTCAACATGAATGACCAACGGTGAAAGCGACAAGCGCGACACTCTTGATTAATCATTCATTCATTGAGATGACACTTATACGATAGTGAATGTGACTTTGTGTGTGAGTGTGACAGATGCTTTCATGGAGAACACAAAAAAAACATACGAAGAAAAGACTTTGAACATAACTAGAACACAATCGCAAGCATGACTTAGACATCAACATGCAGAGACTTGAATGCACTGAAAAAGCAAGGTGAATGTAAAGACTCACGTGAGCTCAAGGAGTGAACCCGAGTGTGTGCAGTCATCAAGTGAAACGCTTCAAGGGAGGCTCTGAAATTAGTGCAGGCCAAAATTTTGGAGGGTGGTTGTAACCGCTACAACACTTAGCCACACACTAGTAGAACTCAAGTTTCTCTGTTTCAGTTCATTTCAAGCACAGGGCCCTGGTCTTTTGGGGAGTATTGAATCATTATGGAGGTTACTTCAGTTTCCCCACTTACCCCATGGACATACGTGGTTCACCCTTTGCCAACTCAGTCAAACACAATCAAAAGTTCAGCTTAGATCTCAATGTTTCAAATCCAGGAAGGGTAGCTTAGCTCACGAGTTTAAGATTTTCAAAGTATAAGTTTTCATCTCTGGTGTTGCTCTGCTGCCAGCAGGCCTAGACAGTACCCAGATGGAGTCAAGAATGAACACATACATTGCTCCACTTCCAACAGGCCTAGTCAGTACCCCGGTGGAGTTGCATGCTTCACCTCTCTGTGTAGGAAACCTTTCTCTTCTTTCGCCTTTGTATTTTTTAAGAGAATTGTGCATAGGCACTTATTTATTTATTTTGGGTAGAAGAGGGATCCTGACTTATTGAGAGCAGAAGATGTTTTTCC
>APFE031414525.1:101356-112952 GCA_000404065.3 Pinus taeda | reverse complement strand
AATAAAATAAATAGGCTTGTTGGAATTTGGATAAAAAAAATGAAATGCTTATAACACACAAATGACTTATTGAGTAGAACACTCACAATAAAATTTCCATGACTTTGAAATCAGTTGTCCTTGAGCTAGAAATACCATAGCATTTGTATATATGAGATATGATTAAGGAGATCTTATGAGACGTACAAGATAATCCATAAAATCAATATGAAATAGATGATCCATGTAATAGTATTGGTCCATATAAAATAACCAATAAAATCAATATGAAATAGATGATCCATATAATGGTATTGGTTTTTACTAAGCTTGGCTTTTAAGATTATTTTCCATATATTCCTACTAAATCATTGACTTTTGACCTGATCAAGGATTTTTGGGATCAACACACATAGAATTACTCATCATGAATATGTTCGTTTTTCTAACCTCTGTATACAAGCCTAGTGAATAAAAGGCGCTTCGATGTATCGTACAACAGTTGTAGTAAACTAAAGGTAGAGATACCATCATTAATATGTAGTAGAGATACCATAATTAATATGTTTTAAAGAAAAATCAAATAATAGAAATTTTGAATTTTTATTTATAAATATCATTTTGCTAGATTAATGCAATTTTTTTTTAAAGAAACAAAATAATATGTATTTATTATGTTTGATTGAGATTAAATAATAATTATGTTAAGGGAAATTATTTAATTTGAAGTTATAAAAGTTAAAGTTTAAAAATGTATATTTTATAAAAACTAAAATAAAATAAATTAATATATATATAAAATATTGAAATTGATTTAGTAATATGTATTTTAAAATAATAATATAAGTTTAAATGATTTTCTAACTAATGACCACAAAATTTAAAATTATTTAATATTTTTTCAAATTAATTTTTATATTGTATTAAAAATTCTTAGCTTTGGTAAATTTGAGATGAAAATGAAATCCAAGGATTTTTCCAATGGTCACTTAATGCTTAGATAATTCCTAAATGCAAGTGGGTGCATCATCTCCATAAAGATGTCAAAATTCTGAAAAATGTTGCGCGCGCACACACACACGTATAGTCCCCATTCAGTTCCTTGGAAATTGAGCGCTACAAGAAACTTGAACCTTGGAAAACTCCTTGTTATGGCTTCTTCTAGTTTGCTTCTATCATTTTTATGCTTGCTTCCCACTTCTGCACCTTCAAAAATTCTTACGAAGGGATCGATATTTTTAATTCTCTTGTTAATTTCCGATTTGTAAATGTTTGGTTGATAATCTATGAAAATTTGAGTCCATATGAATGATTGTCATAGTGAACAAGCTTCCCTCTTTGCAAATGTTGGCATGACTGCAGAGCAAGATGCACATTTTGAGGAAATATCAAACACTCGAAATTATAGGCAAGAAAAAAACATATTATTTTATGAAGCAACCAACTTTCATATATTTCGGCACTAGACCATAATTGTGAGTACCCTATTGTTCCTCGCTACAATTTGTCCTTCTCTATTCATTTGTCTACAAAAAATCCAAATCCTGACATCAAACACTCAATAGACCCTAATCTCACTATTCCAAATTCAAGACCGCCCTCATAAAAAACCATTCCAAATCACCCTCAAGAACCACGAATCTCAGAGAATCTCGATCTCTCGCCGCTAGAGGTGCCAACAATGCTGGAGATTCCACCAAGCCTTTATGCTACGTGGCCTACGAAGGTCCCTAGTGTAAATCACACTCCCTAGTCAAAAACTTTTCCTCCGGTTTGGATACCACCAACCATATTACCCTACAAGTGCCAGAGACTTTGATATCTATAATTTTGAGTATAGATCATATTGTGAAGTTTAAAGTCCTTAACTCTAGTAAGGTTGTGGAAGGAGTAAGAAAGGTGTTATCAAGGATGGAGCTAAGGTAAATTCTGGAAGCATGTATCTTAGAGACAAAGCCAATCCAATATGCATTAACACTTAGAAAAGGAAAAAATTGTATTACATATAGAAAGGACAAGGTGAAACTAGTGCTCAAACTTGATGTAGTATGGATAGGGTTGAAGTTTTAATGAACTGACCCTTGATCAACAATATTATTAGAAAACTGGTAAAGGAAGACTCTTTGATACTTTGTTTAGAAGCAATATGGTGAAAGATTTGTGGATATTCCCCCAATATAAGTTGATGGTCATGGGATGTTTATCCTTTAAATTCAATAGAGAAAAGGATTATACTATAATATTTAAATATGACTAGTTGTAGGGGCCTTCCACTAGTACTGTATAGTTGGAAGCTAGGGTTTGACCCCCATCATGAACTAATGAATATCAAACATGTTTAGATACTTCTCCTTGAAATAACACTAGAATTATGTAATGAAGTGGTTTTACAACTAATTGGAGGTAACATTGGGTGTTTCATTATGATTGGAAATATCTAGGACTCCTTTGACAAATGAGTGGAGAAAGTGCTCATCAAAGTTGATATTACATATTAGTTGTCAACATCAATTGAATTTTTTTGGGGGGAATCATTACTAATTTAATCATTAGACTACTAGAATTGTTTCATCACTTAATGTGTCATTGGGGAGACCCTTTTGTGGAGAGAGTGTAGCATTTGAAGACCTTAATGGTAGCCTAAAAATAAGTGATGGATTACAGAGTAACATGTCCTTGATTATTAGACTCTGTTGGATCAAGAAGAACCAAAAGGAAGAATGCTACCCATTCAAGGGGTTGACATCAACCTAGCCCTCCCTAACTAGAGACAAGACTTCTTAACTGAAAAGGGGGAGTCTCATAAGGAGTCAACTTCTGTTGGTGCATATAAAGGTAAGGAGTCTCTTTCTTTGGATACACAACCTCTGTTTTTTTTTTTTTTTAATGAAGAGACCCTATTACCTAAAGGACAGATATGGGAGGGGAAGCTTCAAATAGATTTTATACTGAGTGTTATTTCATTAAAGGAAGTTGGTGAATTGTCAATTGTTTAGTGTAGTTTCAAATTCCCTTTTGCAGTTGCATTAGGGTGACCACTCAATAATGTTGAGCAAGTTGGGGATACTTACATAATCAACTTATTTATCTCCTATGTCATTTTTATTGTACAAAATATAGCTTGGACAATGAAGGAGAAAGGATCAAGGTTGCTTTAGGTTTGATGCACTATAAACTGGATCCAAATGGGATAAAGTTATATATCTCAAAAGACAAATTTAAGGCCTTAAGGGAGTTAAAATCTCAAAAATAATTGACCATACAATGGATACGTAGAGCACAAAACCATAGGAAGGTTGCTACA
Organism: Pinus taeda; assembly: GCA_000404065.3. Lineage (NCBI taxonomy): Eukaryota > Viridiplantae > Streptophyta > Pinopsida > Pinales > Pinaceae > Pinus > Pinus taeda. The sequence goes on along the minus strand of APFE031414525.1, from coordinate 109,669 downwards.
TCATGATTTATTATTCCTTTAACATTAGCACGTTAGGGGGTTTTCCTACTGAATTTATCCCTCATAGTGTTGCCTTCTATGTGTAGGTTGGATGTGATTATGTTCCAAGAGACAATGTATGATGGGAATAAAGTAATTGAATTTCTTTCCTCTATCTTAAAGGAGAAAATAATTTGTGGTATGGATGCACAAGGATTCTCTAATGGTCATCTAACTAGTTAGAATGACATATTTGAGGCTACTAATTTTATCTGTCTCATTTCTAGAATTATGGTTAAAGGAAGGGCCAAGGGAATAGATGAGTTATTCAAACTTATGAAGCTGTAGGCTCCATATAAAAACTTATTATAGTTCTAGAAAAAAATAAAATAACAATGAATCTTGAGTTGGGTTAATGTGATCATAGGAGTTGACTCAAAGCTTACTCTGAATTCAAGAGAATGCTAGGGTGAGGTTACTAGATTAGATCCACTAGAAAAAAAAAATCCACTCATGTATTTGAAAACTGAATATTGATGGATGTTGAATCAATTAAGGTGGTTTCAACTTGGTGAAATTGCGAAAGTAGCAAGGTTGGTGTTTTGGAAAAATTGGATCATTTTCTTGTTTCTAAGAAGACCCTTAAGGAAATTCATAGATAAAAATCATTTGGTAGGTTTTAATGGGAACCATAACCATCTATCTACCCTATTTTAATCTGAGGTGGCGAATCAAAATGCCTCATTTCCATTTAAGTCTAATCACTCTTGTCTCTTGGAAGAAAGATTTAGACAGTTGGTTCTAAGCAATTCAATAAAGTATAAAATTTTCACTAGTGAATCTACAATGCTTCAATTCCTTGACAACTTGATTAGATTCAAGAATGTGGTTATAGTTTGGGAAAATGTAGAAGCAAAAGAATACCAAAAAGACTTGAAGGTTGTGGATGCATTGATATAGGATATTTTGACCAAAATAAAAGTGGTGATTTCAATGATGATGAGGATGAATGATTAAAATACCTTTAAGGTAAAAACAAATTCATTCTGAAGTTGGAAGAAACTAAGTGGAAATTTAAAATTGATCTAATTTGGTTTTTTGAGGAGATAATAATATGAATTTTATTCAAAAATATGTTTCTTATAGAAAGGAATTCAACCATATTTTGGAATTGATAGGTCTATATGGTTCACGGGTCTCATCCTTTAAGGATATTTCCCATGTAAGTAAACAACACCTCCAATCCTTATTTAGGGAGAGTGATATAGCTAATATAGGAGAGATTATGAAAGTAGTTAGATTATTTCCTATATTCTTTAATGACACGATGAATTAATTTACAAAGTTATAGGAAACAATTAGAAGAAATGAAAGATGTTCTCGAAATTTTTTGGTTGGCCAAAATTCCACACCTCAATGCTTAGATTATGGAATTCTTCTTAGGATTCTATGAATTCTTAGAGGATAAGTTTCTTAGGGTGATTTAGGAAGGAAGAAGAAGTGGAAAGATATTAGTGGATTTTATAACACTTATTTCAAAAAAGAATGACCTTTCACCTTCGATGATTTCATAACAATATCCCTTTGCAATATTTTCTACAATATTTTCTCAAATCCCATTGGGAAAGAAATGAAACAAACACTATATAATTCCATTTGAGAGGAGAAATTTAAATTTATTTTTAATAAGTAAATCTGTGATGTTGTTGGGAAACACAGGAGGGGTTTCACTCAATAAAAACTATAAAACAACCCATAATAGTTATCAAAATTGATTGTTCAAACACACATTAGGAAATGAAAAAGATTTTTCTCATATTATATTTTCTTCAAATAGGTTTATGACTTCAATTTATTAATTGTATTGTGGGGTGTGTTGAATCTACAAAATTTGAAGTGTCAATAAATGGCTCTCCTTTGTGTTTCTTCATGAAATTTAGGGGTCTCAAGCAAGGATGCCCCTTGTCACCATTTTTAATCCTCTTCATAGTAGAAATTCTTAGTATACTAATTGTTGAAGCAAAGAAAAATGGATTATTCAAAGATGTACAAGTTAAGGAATCCATTAAGGTAACCACTTTTCATTTATACATGGCATTTTAATTTTTGGTAGAGGGAATTTGAGGAAAAAGTTAGAAACTATTGTAGACTTATTGTGCAAAGAAATAAGAATGAAAATCAATATAAACATATCTTTTTTGGCAATGTCTAAGTGATGCTTTCATAAAGAGACCATATATTATAATATTATATATATATTATTATGTCGTGGTACTAATGATGATCTCATGGGAAAACCTGCAAAATGAGGACCACCACACAAGAAATGAAATATTTATCCTACAAGTGTAATCAGAACACCATTAGAGGTTCGATATGTTAATGATTTATATTAGGGCCCTAACCATGATGTAAGGGAAATCACTAGCATCTTAGGGACAACCACATAACATTTTCTTAATAGATGAATTAATATAATGATTAAAGGATTAAAATATACCAATATAGGTGCTTTTACAACCACAAACTAAAGTATTAATCTCTTAATGTCTCTACATATCGTGCTTATCCAATGAGGACCACCACTACTATACCAACACATTATGTATTCAATATATATATTACTACTACATGTATGTTGGTACATATATTAGTATAAATATAAACATAATATATGTGAGTATATATGTTGGTATGTATATGTCAACATACATGTCAAAATCATACACACACACACACACCAACTCACATACACACACATAAGTACATATACTGACATATTATTCTTGTATATTCTAGCTTATATATTGATACTTATACCCTGTATATATACCAACACACATATATTGAATACATACTATTTATGATATACTAATGGTGGTTCTCATTTGGCAAGTTTGGAAATGAGTATATATGGCCTTTAAGTGCAAAATGGTTGCTCCTAAAATGCCTTGGATTGTATAAATGGGCCTCAAGGCCTTGATAATGCTCATGTGATGAAATAAGGCCCTTAGGCTCTAAATGAAGACTCCAAGGACCAAGGGACATGAATAAGGCCTCAAACTACAAAAAATACCTTGTATAGGATATCATCATTCTTAACATGGGATATGGGCATTGAGATGGGGTTTTGTGCACTAGGAATAATATGAAGCTATGTGAAATAGGGATGAGTTTGAGACCATGGTCAAGGAAGAAATTTAGGGACACTAACATGAGTTTCTTGAGCTAAAGTGCCATGATCAAGACCATGAACACAACATGGATTCTTTAAACCTATCTTTGTCATACAAGATTGATATGGACATGATTAGGAGTTTTTCCATAGTAGGGACATGGGTATTTGGGCCATAAGTAGTTAAGGGCCTTATCATCTTTGGGTTCCAACTACAAAATGGTTTTGTTCTATTATGATTTGGTTTGTTTTTTCACTTATTATGTGTAGTGTTCCATAACTCATAGATCTAAAATGTAAATTAGGTTTACAAATATTATAAATGTAATAAACTAGATTAAAGAGACAAGTAAGATGAGATATGTGAAATATACCCTTGTATTATGATAATTAGGGGAGGTGTTGGCAACATAGTTTTCATCCATTTTGAGGAACCGTTTTGGAATTAAATTTAGATATTCTCCCAAGATTGTATAAGGACTTGCAAAGTCTTAGGTGTTGGGGAGACATTGGGCCTTGATTTTGAGGCCTTTACTCCTATCAAAATTGTAAGTTTTTCCCTTTCTACTCCCTCATATAACCTATTATCATTCCCCTTTTGTCACAATCATTTGCATTAAGGTCAAAAAATGATGATAAGGTGTGGTGTTCTAAATTCAATGATTTTTCCTTATTTTTAATGAGTTATTTGAGCTAGAGATTTCATTTTCTAATGTCAGTATCAGATCTTGTAACACTAGTCAAAATCTAGTAACCGAAATAATTAGTTGTTATATATATGCACCCCCAAGGTGAAATATGCCACATTATTTTCATTTCTAGGTGGCTTGAGATGGATTAATGTTGGTTGGATTGCCCCTAGGTTAGGCAAGGAAGGCACCAGCTCATGGTTAATGCTCAAGTCAAACATAGAGTGACAATGTATACAACACAATAATAGTTGAATATTAATAAATTTCGAAGTTTTGGAAAGTGTCATGGATATTTTCATGCGTACCATGTCATGCAAATATCTTATTCCTGTAGAATTTCCCATTGTAGATCAACAAATTTTACAATATACTAAAGAAAAATACAATATCTACTTCTACAACAAACTTGCAGAAGCTTGATCGAATTTGAGCAAGACCAAATATAACACATATAACTAAGAATGAGAAATCAATCACACATGAACTCAGAACAATACTCTGGGGAAAGCCTTAACTAAAAACTCTGATCTCTGTATTATCATACAAGTGGAAATATGTTCAGATTACACAAAGCATCAACTCACAAACTATCTCGCTCTCAGTACAATCCAACAATACAACACACAGACTGAATAGACACAAGATATGCCTTCCCTCAACCCTCCAAGCCTTCTATTTCCTTGCGCAATTTTCATTGGGGTCCAATGTTGCCACCTGTGTGAATTGGACTCATCACACACTCATCAAACCCAAAAGTAACTTCGTAATCTCCAAGGAATGAATTCCTTCTGCATGTAAGAGATATCCTCCATGGAATATTCCTGCAACTGATAGTACACTGTCCCATCATTTGATCTCAACTAGGTCTCTGTCTGAACTGACATGCATGAGTTATTTATGAGAGAATATTCAGTTATCTAAAGTGCAATAGTTACATGCATGCATGCATTAACTAACTAAACTCACAATTAGTTCAAAAAAATATTTGAACTAATATAATTGGACTTAACTCAGTTAACTGAGCTAGCTAATTACAACTCAAAGTACAACTCATCCTGATCTCCTTTAATCAAGGGATAACTTCCTTAATCAATGGAGAAACTATTGCATGTCTTCACATAAACTTCATGTTTGATTTTTTATAACTAATTAACTGAAGATGAACTAATTAATTATTTTACAAACAACTGCTAAGATCAATTTCGAATTTTAATTCACAATTTTAGTTTAGGGACTAACTAGAATTGGAATGTATCCCAAAATGCTATTTATAGCAGTTCTAATTTTAGCACTTCTATTTTTAGCATTTCTTGTTGCTATTTTCAACCCTCCCTCTCAGCAAGAAATGGATTATCAGTAACCCCAATCCTATCTCTGTGGAACTCGAACTTGCATTTTGAAAATGCCTTGATCAAAATATCTGCATCCTATTCCTCGATCGAAACATACAGTAACAACATGATCCTATTGACCACATAGTCTCGAAGATGGTGATACCAGATATCAACGTGCTTGGACCTGTCATAAAAAATTGGATTCTCAGACAATTTGATACAACTCTGACTATCAGAGTAGATCACAATTAGATCCATCCTCTGACCAAACAATCCCACTAGAATCTTCCGCATCCAAATGGCCTCGCATGCTGCTTGATTGGCAGCCATGTATTAAGCCTCTGCTGAGCTAAGTGCAATTGACCTTTGTTTCCTGTTGTACTAGGAAACTACAGCTGAACCAAGGTTGAAGATTCCTCTAGAAGTGCTCTTTTGGTCTGATAGACTCCCTCCCCAATCCACATCAGTGAAGCCCTGAAGCTTCACTCCCTCTGTCCGTCTGTACCACAGTCCATACTGAGATGTGCCTCTGAGGTATCTCAACACATGCTTCGTTGCCTTCCAAAATAGCCTGGTAGGGTGAACCATAGCTTGACTTAGCTGGTTCACTGCAAATCATAAGTCTGGTCATGTGTTCACTGGATACATAAGTGAACCCACAAGCTGCCGATAAATAATAACAGCTACTACCTCACCTGAAGTAGCATCCTCCTTACTCCAGTTCCTAGCTAGAGGAGTCTACATGGGCTTGCACTTCTCCATGTGGAAGCGCCTCAGTATCTCATTGGCATACTTGCCTTGAGACACAAATCCTTCCCCATCTTTCTGCCACACTTTCATGCCTAAAAAGTAGTGCATAAGACCCATGTCTTTCATCTCGAACTCTCTTGCAAGGTCCTCCTTGCAAGACTTGATCAGTTGATCATCACCTGTCAAAATTAGATCATTGACATAAAGAACAATGATCAATGGTTTACCTTCACCATGATGTCGTAAAGGTTCGCATTTGCTTCACTCTTGGTGAAGCCCAACCCGGTGAAATAGCTGCTGATCCTGGTGTACCAAGCACGGGGTGCTTGCTTCAGTCCATACAAAGCCCTCTTGAGTTGGCATACATGCGACTCACAATCAAAGGTCTTGAAACCTTCTGGTTTCTCAATGTACACCTCTTCCTCAATCTTCCCATTGATGAATGCAGTCTTCACATCCATAGGATAGATCTTCTAACCCATCTAAGCTGATGGTGCCAACATCGATATGATAGATGAGTACCTTGCTACGAGAGCAAAGGTCTCATCGTAATCGATCCCCTCGACCGTGAGAAACCACGGGCAACAAACCTTGCCTTATGTTTCTCAACATTGCCATCAACTGCCTACTTTACCTAATAAAGTCATCTGGAACTAACCACTGACTTGTCCTGAGGTCTTGGGACAACATCCCACACACTGTTCCGAACGATAGAGTCGTACTAACTGGTTGTTGCACTGCCTCCTTGAATGAAGAATGTTCGGACTCTACACACTCCCCAACCAGGGCCATGTAACCAGTGTACTGCTCGGGCGACCTCCTCTGTCAGTGTTGAGAAGATGGGTGTCCCACATTCTCCAGTGCATCCAACATCAATCTGTTAGTGTCCCTTGAGCATTTCTGCCCATCTCTGGAAGACTCGGCATGAATGGCTGTCTCCAGTCCTGGATCCTCTGAATGCGGCTGCTCTGCATCAATCTGAGGCTCCTCCTCCTTAGGAACTAAAAGTTCCTCCTCTGCATGCAACTTGATCTCGCTCTCAAGTGATACTCGCATGGCTTTCTACTCGTCGAACTTCAGATCTTTGCATACCACTGTCCTCTGACTGGTATGCGGGTACACCCGATAGTTGTAGGGTGTATTAGTGTACCCCACAAGTATCCCCAACTCAGCTATTGGATCTAGCTTCCTCCGGGCATCTTTGGTCACATGGCAATAAACTGATGATCCAAAGACCCTGAAGTGACTCACATCTAGTCGCTTCCTGGAAAAGGCCTCCATAGGTGTCTTCATTCCTAGTATAAGGTGCGGGCTTCTGTTCTGCAAGTATACTACTGTATTGCATGCCTTAGACCACAAATAAAGTGGTAGGCTTTGGTCATGCAACATCGCTCGAGCTGCTCCCACAATTGATCTGTTCTTCCTTTCAACCACCCCATTCTGTTGTGGGTTATGGCGTGTTGTCAACTCTCGTTTAATTCCTTCTGCAGTGCAGAAGAACTTAAACTATTGGGATACATACTCTCCACCATTGTTACTACGCAAGGCTTTTAATTTCTTTCCAGATTCTTTCTTTTCCAAGGCTTTAAATGTTGGCATTATGATACATATGTTGTACTTGATGACAACCCACTCATCTCAGATGATAAATTATAGTGCAGCAAAGTTCATGCACTTTCATGAAGATAAAAGTTTATTTCATGTAGAGAAACGTTCACGCACTTTTATGCGGAGAAAAGTTTATTTCATGTGGAGAAAAGTTCACGCACTTTTATGCAGAGAAAATTTTATTTCATGTGGAGAAAATTTCACGCACTTTTATGCGAAGAAAAGTTTATTTCATGTGGAGAAAAGTTCACGCACTTTTATGTAGAGAAAAGTTTATTTCATGTAGAAAACAGTTCACGCACTTTTATGTGGAGAAAAATTTTATTTCATGTGGAGAAAATTTCACGCACTGTTATGTGGAGAAAAAGTTTATTTCATGTGGATAAAAAGTTTATTTCATGAGGAGAAAATTTCACACACTTTCATGGTTGGTTCATGGTATTGGTCTGATAGTTTTTTGATCCTATGGTTTTGGTTCGTGGTATTGCATCCAAAAGTGTTGATCCCAAGTATTGGGTTCATGGTATTGTGTTATTATGGTTTTGGACCGTGGTATTGTGAAAGGCCTAAGGCTATAAAAGGGGAAGGAGATCATTTTGCAAAGCATCATCTGAATTATTGAATATCTGATAAAGTGCTAGATCTAGAATACTATGATTGGTTTATGGTGCAGATCTGGATCTGAGCTAAAGAGGGATCTCACTGGTTGATGGAGAACAAGATCTAAGGATAGATCGGGATCAAATGGTTTGAAATGAACTATCTCTATATATTT
>APFE031414525.1:67502-78928 GCA_000404065.3 Pinus taeda | reverse complement strand
AATTAAAATATTATATTATGAACTTTATAAAAATAACAATTAGATTTAATTTATTAATATAACCTAATTTATCTTATCTCAAGGAATTAAAATATTATAAATAATAATTAGATTAAATTTATTAATATAATTATGACCCAGGTCCTAAAGTCAAATATAGCTGTTATGTAGTCGTTGGAGTCTCTGCTCAGTCTATTTAACTTGCTAGGCCAGATCTGTTTCTTCAACTTGTCCTAATGATGAACCACACTGGTTGGTTCGAAATGCGTCGACAATGATCTTTTTATGTGATTTACGCAGAAGCTCTTTTTACAATTATGATGGATCACAGAAGCCTCAATTCTACAATGGATGGCTAACTACAGAGACCAGAGGTGACTTATTCTTGGAATTAGTTATTGGACAGAAATCAGGTACGAAGTGTTAACCTGAATTTCATTAATAATAGCAGTGAACTGAAGGATTTCTTTTTGCAAACCAGCCTTATCGGAGGACATTCAATTAATAGTTGTATTAAACCGAAAGTTAACTTCTGTGAGTTAGTCTCATCAGGGTTCATTTAATTGGAGTCCAAGTGAACTTGAGGGTTTTATGCATTGGGATCATGAGATGATGGCAGGATAGCGGTATGTACAAGGTTTACCTTAGTATAGAGTCATAATAATAACCCTCTATTTTTTTTATTTATTTAAAGGTGGTACACTAGTTTTTCTTTAGCCAACGTAGTGTTATCCACAAGTGTAGGTACAGAAAAATAAAACTCTATGGTAAGGAGAGTATACCAATATCTAGAAACAGTGCCATGCAATGGAAACCAATCGAAAAAGAAACTGTCCGAATTAATAATTACGATAAACCAGTGCAAGAAGAAACTGTGCATGATATAGAAAGACTAGGGAGGGTAGTAAATTGTTCATGTTTTGAAACTCTTTCACATGCAACATTGGGTGGTAATTGATGTTTCTCAGAACCAAAGATAATTTCTGTAAATAATGTAAACAAAGACTACTGCTCTATCTGTCTATCTTGCTATTAACACATGGAAATAGAGCCCACTGTGTGTTGTAGCCAAGACAGAGCTACAGTGTTGTGGGATGGCAACCCAAGAACAGAGTCTGAGCCTAGTTTAGGCTAGACGATAACCATTAGGTGCAGCCAGGCCTTATACCCTGGTATTACAATCCTTAAGAAAGGTATTTTAAGCAATGAAACCATAAAGGAAGAACAAAGAACCAAACAGAGTGTCATTATGCCTGCGGCAGTAAGCGGGTCCAAGACCAAATACCAAATACAAGATATATTCTACAAGATTGTGTATTATGGAACGGATAAATAAATCACAGTTACAGAGTCTAGAGCTGGCCGAACCAAGCATCCATGGAAGAAAACTCCACATTTCATCTATCACAAACATATCCTCAGAGCATGCAGTACAAAAACAACAAATGAATAAACGTCGATATCTGAATCGACCACCAAAATATCTTAGTTTACATTCCAACGGCAAGAGAGAATCATGCCATAGCATGGCTACGCACAGTCGTGCCATACCCCAAGGGTCGAGTCATGAAACTAAAACTATGGTTGAATGCCAAATTCCAATAACAAGGAAAATAAAGCTACACATATAGAACCTGAGCTCGGCCTCATGATCTCCAACTCAAAACTCGACAGGATCCCAACTGAGGAATATCCTTTGCTAACCTTCCACCTATAAATGAAAGAAGACTTTTCATTCGAGGGCCATGGGCGGAGGAAATGTGCATACCTGGAACCCTTGACCATGCGCAGGGAGGGTTTCCTCGAGTTAGAATAGGCATCCAACCTGTATGCCAAACAAACCAGGACATGAAAATATAGAGACTACGTTAGTGTTGTGAAATAGAAAATTGTGACAGTATAGTAGAGGGAAAACAACAACAATTAGTTGAAGGGTTTACCTGAGTAGGGTTTAGCTATTGTGTGCAAGACCAGCCCCTTCGGAACTGCAAAAGACTATCACCCACGAGACTAGAATCTATAAACAGTGGAAGGCAGGACGAGGTAATGGTTAATGTAGAACAAGGGTTGTGCTAGCCTAGAAGTTACATAGAATGATATCACCGCAAAAACAATTTACCTGAAGAGAACAGCAGACCCAAAATTCGCCAGCAGTGAAACCAAAACTAATAAGTCGGCGCTTAGAGCTGCATGGGATGAGCCTACCAATGCTGGCTCCTCAAGGAGCTGCCCATCCAAATGAGCTTCACCATCCTAGACCACAGTATAGGTTGGAACCCGCAAGTCTACTACCGCTGTCGGATAGCAAGGGGAGATCCCCACCGTCAATTGAAGCAGAATTACCCACGGCAATGGGACTCGATCAATATGCCAGCCACGTACAGGATAGGCAGCCGAAGTTAATGACACCTTATCCATGCCATGTGAAGGCAGAAAGTTACCATACATTATGATGCCGCGTGGACATCATTTGCATGTCACCCAAGCGGCGAAATAAATGAGCCTCAAAACTTTTATGTTGGGACTAAAAAAATCCATAACCGCATACAAATGTGTGCCAAGGTTAAACATTAAGTTTCCAATGATGCATAGCGTCATGTCAACGAGTCATGTGATCCGGTAAGGTTAATACCATACCATAAAAAAAAAATTACCCAAGTCGAAGTCATTATAATTGGTATCAGAGCCAGGTTTCAAAAACTATGGCCTCTGGGAAGTATAACTTTATATTAAAATAAGCCAAGACAGGTAAAAGTAAAATCATTTTATTTCCAGTTTAATTTTGCAGGTTATGTTGTTTTTAAAAATAAAATTAAAAAACAGTTAAAGCATAATCCTCCTTCTATCACTTTCCTTAGGCTAAGTACAGGAAAACAAAAGACTACCAAATGAGAAGAGCAGATAATGTTTCACGTAGGTTTCCGGTGGGTCAAGGGCTGGTAACAGGTCCTGAAAATAACCCAGAATTATGGGTACAACTTGGAGAATAGGCTCGCAATACGAATCTCACAATACTTGAGACTGTGCAGGAGTTGAAAAATGAAATGGCCCATCTAAGAAGATAACGCAAGGTTAACTTTAGAACAGGAAAGGATTATAAAAAGCCTATCTGACAAGCAAACCCAGCAACCATTGAATCCAAGTGTTGAGCAGCAAAGGGATTCTGAGCAGTGGAATCACCATACAGGACCCGAGGGGACAGAAGGAAGGGAGGAGGAACAAGAGGAATGATCTGATAATGCTTTCGAGCAACACACCTCGAAAAGGCAACGGATAGAGTTGCAAGGGGAATTCTACAAGATCAAACCACTGCATTTTGATGTAGAATTGGAGGAAGCCACTGAGGCATGGTTGATTAATATGAATAAATATTTCCAGCTATACGAGTATGACCACAACCTCAAAGCATGGTTGGCCATTTTCCAATTGCAAGGAAAAGCCACCCTGTGGTGGGAAGAAGTTAAAATTGTAAAAGGAGTAAGCGAGCAGAATATTACCTGGGAAAAATTTCAGAGGTACTATAAAGAAAGATACTTGACTGAGCGTTTCCATGACGAGAAGGCTAGGGAATTCCATGACTTGCAGTTGGGACAACAAACCATGGATGAATTTATTAATCGCTTTACTTCCTTACTGCATTACGTGGCTTATATTCGAGAGGAAAAGGAGAAAGTACAGAGGTTTGTCAGTAGTTTACCCTTGAGCATGAGGGAAAGAATCGAGGTTTACAATCCAAAGACCATGGATGAAGTAATACGTAAAGCCAAGATTTGTTACCAGCAAAGTAAACAAAAGGGAGAAATTTTAGGTAAGAAATGGCATGATAAGAGAAGCAACAAAATGGATGTAAACAATAAAGGGAATTGTGGTAGCAGTAACAAGAGTTTCGCCAAGGGACAGAACAACAGAAATTTACAGAAGAATTCACTTCGATCAAAGCCTGCTAATGAGCCCAAAACCAGTGAACAGCCGGGAAAGATGGATAGTGAAGGGACAACAAGACCTCTGGTGCAATGTTGGGGCTGTGATGGGCCCCACTACATTAAAAACTACCCACAGCGAAAAGGGACCGAACAAGTTTTCCAAATCCACGAAGCATCTGTAGTCGGCGATGTAGGACGCAACCTACCAAGAATTAATGTGGCCCTGGAAGGTCGTCATGTAGAGTACCAGCCAACCATGGTGGAATTCAAAGGTAAAATTTCAGACCTTACTGTATCTATTTTAATTGACCCTGGAGCCACATTAAGTTATATTAGTCCTAGAGTTGTAGAGCATTGTAATTGCAACCTCTTAAATTTAAAAACCCGTGGTTAGTACAGTTGGCTACGGGGGCAAAAAGACAAGTAATTGCCAAGGTCAATAACTGCCCCATAAATATAGTAGGACATCCAATGAAGGAAAATTTAAATGTGCTTCCTCTTGGCTCATATGATGTCTTAATTCATATGGACTGGTTGGAAAACCACTGGTCCATAGTCAACTGTAAAACAAAGACTATCTATTATAAGGATGAGCTTGGAGCAAGGCAGGAGATGCAGGGGATTAAGCGACCAGTGCAGATTCGGCCAATAACTGCCTCTCAGCTAGCAAAATGCATTAGAAAGGGGTGTCAGATTTATGCCATCCAGGTGGGTTATGCTGATTCGAAAAATAAACAGCCCTGTTGGAAAACATCCCAGTAATTCAAGAATTTGTTGATGTGTTTCCAGAGGAGATTCCCAGGCTGCGACCTAAAATGGACATAGACTTTACTATCGAATTAATGCCAAGGGCTGCCTTGGTATCCCGAGCACTCAACAAAATGAGCACACCTGAGTTGACAGAATTGAAAATGCAGTTACAGGTACTGCTAGACAAATCCTACATTCGCCCCAGTGTGTCACCCTGGGGAGCCCTAGTATTGTTTATTAAGAAAAAGGATGGGACCCTTCGTATGTGCATAGATTATCGTCAGTTGAATAAATTAACAATAAAAAATAAGTATCCTCTACCTCGGATTGATGAACTCTTCGATCAAGTGAAAGGTACAACAGTATTTTCAAAGATCGATATGCAATCCGGGTATCACCAAATTAGGATTAAGGAAGAAGACATAGCTAAAATAGCTTTTAGAATGAGGTATGGACATTACGAGTTTGTGGTGCTACCCTTTGGGTTAACTAATGCCCCTGCAACTTTTATGTGCTTGACGAACAACATATTTCATCAATATTTGGATAGATTCGCACTGATTTTTATAGATGACATATTGATATATTCCCGAACTATGGAAGAACACAAGGAGCACCTTCGATTGGTGCTGCAAACCCTTCGAGAACACCAGTTATATGCCAAGTTCAGCAAGTGTGACTTCTTCAAGGAAGAAATACAATATTTGGGACATATAATCACAAAAGAAGGGATCATGGTGGACCCTGAAAAGATAAGGACAATAATGGAGTGGCCAGTGCCTAAAGATGTGGCAGACATCAGATCATTCATGGGGTTAGCTGGCTATTATAGGTGATTTGAGGAAGGATTCTCAAGAGTAGCGTATCCTATCACTTCCTTATAGAAAAAGGGAAGAGCCTTCAGATGGACCCTGAAATGTCAAAAAAGTTTTGAGCAGCTTAAGCATCTGCTCTCGACTGCCCCCATTTTAAGCATCGTTGATCCTAACAAAGAGTGTGTGATGTGCACTGACATAAGAAAAGAAGGTGTAGGAGGCATGTTTATGCAGGAAGGAAAGGTAATTGCTTACAAGTCCATGACATTGAAAGAACATGAGCAGAAATATTCTTCTTATGATTTAGAATTGGTAGCCGTCATTCACGCCTTGAAAATGTGGCGACATTATCTTATGGGAAGAATTTTTTTATTATTAACAGACCACCACAGTCTAACCAATTATTTCAGTCAACCCACCCTAAATGCTAGGCAAGCACAATGGGTGGATTTTCTAAGTGGTTTTGATTTCGAGATCAAACATTTGAAAGGGAAAGAGAACCGAGTGGCAGACGCTTTATGTCGGAAATTACAAAGTTTATATGAGATTTCATCCAGTGAGTGGAAATGTCCCTTTGCAAAGATGATTCAAAGGGCAGCAGAGCAAGATATGGTGTATCAGCAAATAAGACAGCAATTACGACACCCCACCAGAAAAGAAAACCAGCTGGATTACACTGTGGATGCTGCTAGAATGTTGTATTACAAGGAAAGACTGTATGTGCCTAATCAAAATAGCATTAAGAAACTGATTTTGGATGAATTTCATAGAAGTCATTATGCTGGGCACCCGGGGTATTAGAAAATGATCACAACACTTCGGAAAGAATACTATTGGTTGGGTATGAAGAAGAATGTGGCTGAGTATTTAGCACAGTTTTTGGAGTGCCAACAAATTAAGGCAGAACATCAACACCCAGCGGGGTTATTGCAACCATTACCCATTCTGGAATGGAAGTGGTAAACTATTTCTATGGACTTTATAATAGGGTTGCCTAAGACAAGGAAGAATAACGATTATATCATGGTGGTGGTAGACAAATTGAGTAAAGCAACGCATTTTATACCTGTGCAATCCACCTACAAAGTTGTATATATTGCCCATATTTTTATGCAAAACATATTTAGATTGCATGGGCTACCAAGGAAAATAATTCCGGACCGTGATATGAAATTCACATCAGTTTTTTGGAAAACATTATTTGTGGAATTAGGGACACAGCTGAATTTCAGTACATCGTATCACCCCCAGACCGACGGACAAACAGAACGTGTAAACTAGGTGGTGGAAGACATGTTAACGGCATATGTAATGCAACAACCAACTAAGTGGGAGGAGTATTTGCACTTGGTTGAATTTGCATACAATAATGGCTATCATACCTCACTACAAAGGAGCCCTTTTGAGGTTTTGTATGGGCGGAAGTGTCGCACACCCTCAAGCTGGGGTGGGCTAGAAGACAAATTAATGTTAGGGCTGGAAATGCTTAAGGAAATGGAGGAAATGGTCAAAAAGGTACGGTCTAACTTAAAAGATGCTTAGGATAGGTAAAAGAACTTTGTTGACTGGAAGAGCAGGTTTAAATAATACCAAGTCGGTGATCATGTGTATGTGAGGATTCAAGCAAAAAGGATCACATTGCAATGGAGCGGGTGTTCCAAGTTGGCACCTCGATATTGTGGGCCATTCTAGGTCTTAGAAAGAATTGGGCCAGTGGCTTACCAACTCGCCTTGCCACGTCACATACGAGTCCACAATGTCTTCCATGTCTCCGTATTAAAAAAATATGTGTATGATCCTAAACATGTAATCAGATGGCAAGATATATAGGTGAGAATTATTTCCAGTAGACTAGTCTAAAGATTTTCTTTTAAAGAAACTAATTTAGGATGTTGCATGTTGCAGTTCGAACCAGAAGGAGAAATCTTGGTCGAGCCATTGAACATTCTCAACCGGAGAGAAGTACTGCTACGGAAGCAAGCTATTACCCAATTTAAAGTGTAGTGGCAACACTTTGGGCCTAATGAGGCCACTTGGGAGGATGAAGAATTCATGAAACAGGCTTTCCCAAAGATGTTTATAACTAAAGGACATTGGGACGATGTCCAACTTCAGGGGGGGAGATGTAATACCCCCATAATTTTGTAAATATTTTATTTACCATAGTTAAAAGGAAAAAGAAACAAACTGATGGATGATGGTATTATCTGCTGTATAAATTGACATTTTATTATTAGTAAATAAAAAGAAATGAGTTCTTGGTCACGGGAATATCATGTAACTTCTGAGGAGGGAAGTTATGTTCTTTTTTCTTTTCTTTTTTTTTAAATAAAAAGAAATAGTTGCAAACCCTAACTACCTCCCCCTCCACCGTGGGTGACTTCTGGGGAAAAGGAAGGAAAGGGGAGAACTGTGTGGTAGAGGACCAATAGTGAGCAGGAGAGAGGAAGCTTACCAAGTCTGGTGATGACCAGATGGCAAGGGCGCAGAGCGCAAGAAATTGTCAAAGACTGTTTGTCTTTGAGTGAGCCAGGGGGGAGATTTGATCTTGAAGCAAAATCTCATAGGTCAGGTGGATGGCTAACTGCAGAGAGTAGAGGTGACTTATTCTTGGAATTACTTATTGGACAGAAACCAGGTACGAAGTGTTAACTTGAATTTCATTAATAATAGCAATGAACTGAAGGATTTCTTTCTGTGAACCAGCCTTATCGGAGGACACTCAGTTAATAGTTGTATTAAACCGAAAGTTAACTTCTGTGAGTTAGTCTCATCAGGGTTCATTTAATTGAAGTCAAAGTGAACTTGAGGGTTTTATGCATTGGGATCATGAGATGATGGCGGGATAGCGGTAGGTATAGGGTTTACCTTAGTATAGAGTCATAATAATAACCCTTTGTTTCTTTTATTTATTTAAAGGTGGTACACAGGTTTTGCTTCAGCCAACATAGTGTTATCCACAAGTGTAGGTACAGATAAAGAAAACTCTGTGGCAAGGAGAGTATACCGATATCTAGAAACATTTCCATGCAATGGAAACCAATCGAAAAAGAAACTGTCCGAATTAATAATTACGATAAACCAGTGCAAGAAGAAACTGTGCATGATATAGAAAGACTAGGGAGGGTAGTAAATTGTTCATGTTTTGAAACTCTTTCACACACAACATTGGGTGGCAATTGATGTTTCTCAGAACCAAAGATAATTTCTGTAAATAATGTAAACAAAGACTACTGCTCTATCTGTCTTTCTTGCTATTAACACATGGAAATAGAGCCCACCGTGCGTTGTAGCCAAGACAGAGCTACGGTGTCGTGGGATGGAAACCCAAGAACAGAGTCTGAGCCTAGTTTAGGCCATACGGTAACCATTAGGTGCAGCCAGGCCTTATACCCTGGTATTACAATCCTTAAGCAAGGTATTTTAAGCAATGAAACCATAAAGGACGAACAAAGAACCAAACAGAGTGTCATTATGCCTGCGGAAGTAAGCGGGTCCAAGACCAAATACCAAATACAAGATATATTCTACAAGATTGTGTACTATACAACGGATAAATAAATCATAGTTACAGAGTCTAGAGTTGGCCGAACCAAGCATCCATGGAAGAAAACTCCACATTTCATCTATCACAAACATATCCTCAGAGCATGCAGTATAAGAACAACAAATGAATAAACGTCGATATCTAAATTGACCACCAAAATATCTTAGTTTACATTCCAACGACAATAGAGAATCATGCCGCAGCATGGCTACGCACAGTTGTGCCATACCCCAAGGGTCGTGTCATGAAACTAAAACTATGGCTGAATGCCAAATTCCAATAACAAGGAAAACAAACCTACACATATAGAACCCGAGCTCAGCCTCATGATCTTCAACTCAAAACTCTACAGGGTCCCAGCCGAGGAATACCCTTTGCTAACCTTCCACCTATAAATGAAAGAATACTTTTCATTCGAGGGCCTCGGCCGGAGGAAATGTGCATACCTGGAACCCTGGACCATGTGCAGGGAGGGTTTCCTTGAGTTAGAATAGGCATCCAACCTGTATGCCAAACAAACCAGGACATGAAAATATAGAGACCGCGTCAGTGTTGTGAAATAGAAAATTGCGACAGTATAGTAGAGGGAAAACAACAACAATTAGTCGAAGGTTTTACCTGAGTAGGGTTGAGCTGGCGTGTGCAAGACCAGCCCCTTCGAAGCTGCAAAAGACTATCACCCATGAGACTAGAATCTACAAACAGTGGAAGGCAGGATGAGGTAAAGGTTAACACAGAACAAGGGTTGTGCTAGCCTAGAAATTACATAGAACGATATCACCGCAAAAACCATTTACTTGAAGAGAACAACAGACCAAAATTCTCCAGCAGTGAAACCAAAACTGATAAGTCGGCGCTTAGAGTTGCATGGGATGAGCCTACCAGAGCTGGCTCCATAAGGAGTTGCCCATCCAAATGAGCTTCACCATCCTATACCGCAGTATAGGTTGGAACCCGGAAGTCTACTACCACCGTCGGATAGCAAGGGGAGATCCCTACCGTCGATTGAAGCGAGATTACCCACGGCGATGGGACTTGATCAATATGCTAGCCACGTACAGGACGGGTAGCTGGAGTTAATGACAGCTTATCCATGCCATGTGAAGGCGGAAAGTTACCATACATTCTAATGCCGCGTGGATAGCATTTGCATGTCACCAAAGCAGCGAAATAAATGAGCCTCAAAACTTTTATGTTGGTTCTGGAAAAATCCATAACCGCATACAAATGTGTGCCAAGGTTAAACATTAAGTTTCCAATGATGCATAGAGTTATGTCAACGAGTCATGTGATCCGGTAAGGTTAATGTTATACCATAAAATTTTATTTTACCCGAGTTGGAGTCATTACAATAATAGGGTACATTCTTTACAGCTACAATTTCATGAATTCTAAATAAGTTTGTCAGTTGATCTGCAATCTTTAAGAGGTTTGCAATAAATTTTGCCAGCGTACCTGCAATGATTACAAACTTTTTAATAAATAAATTTTTGGGTGTTTGGCTTCGTTTGGAGACCCATGGAAACAAAAAATTAAATAGTAGGTAGTTTTTGTCAATAGTAAAAGACACAGACTATATTTGGACAATGTCGCATGAGAAGGGGAACTAACCCATTAAAGCCTAAAGACAATGTCACATGAGAAGGGGAACTAACCCATTAAAGCCTAAAGAGAAAACAATAAAGAATGTTACCTGCCAGTGAGATTGATCATGACAGGGAAAAGAACGGAGGAGCAAGAAAATTGATGAATATCGACATACTTATTGGCAGATCCATCCTTACAGGGTATTTTGCATTTTTTCCCTTTTCAAGGTTTTTGATATAATTTGAAAAATTTAATTGTTTTTAAAGGTGCGTGGGATTTAAAAATTGGATCTTATATCGGATTTAATTTTTATTTGTATGAAATTTGAGCTAATTATTGGTGATCATGATAGTTAAATTTGGTTAAATTAAGTATAATTATGAAGTGTATAGTGAAGACTTAATTTCAGTAATATTAGACTATCTTTAGTAATATAAATAGATGAAACACTAAAATTTATTTCTATAGTTAAGTGTTTTTTACCCTTGTAATTAAATTCATTAATTAAAAAAAGTGTTATATGAAATATAAATAAACGAAACACTGAAATTTATTTCTATAGTTAAGTTTTTTTGACCCTTTTAATTAAATTCATTAATTAAAAAAAAGTGTTATATGAATGAGTGATTGTTAAATAAGTTATGGATTTTTGGGCATGCGGTATTCATGAGTCATGTATTGGTCCACGGTATTGTAACAATGTCTACCTACATATTAAGAATATCCATGAAAAAGTGGGGTGAATCTCCATGGTTAAAAAGTTGTTACATGATTTCTTTAAATGTATATATATTTAATTTATAT
>APFE031414525.1:48557-67197 GCA_000404065.3 Pinus taeda | reverse complement strand
TTTAATTTATATATTTATTTTTTATGATTAATAATAACAATAATAAAGTTGTAATTTAATTAGTTGTTTTTTTTTTAACAACTTGAGATGTATGATGAAGTAAGTGTTTTGATGATTGTTATGGATTGATATTTATGACCATTTACTAGCCATTTAATTCATATAGCTATGCTAGTAATAAACATTTTAATGCAAGGTTGTAGAATTCCATAGTTACACTATTTTGCATGGTGACAACACCACTTAATGTCATAACTATGCTATGATGCAACTCATTTCACATGGTAGTGGTTCAAATTTGTAGTCAAATTCATCACATGTTGAAAATTTGATTTTGATTTTGATTTGGTAATGGTTCAATTCTCAAGCTAGATCGATGAGATAGTTACAAGTTAATTTTGATTTGAATTTGAGCACAAAGATACAAGGTACAATATGAATTCCTTGATCCATGTTTACACATTGGAGGTCAGTGACGTATGCTGTGAAATTCAAAAGTGAGGGTATAGATAGCTAAAAAAAACTATAAATTATTTGAATCCTTAACAAATAGGAACATTGTTGGTTAAAGTTTAATTGTGTGGTTCCTAGTGAGGAATGCTCCCTAGAACTAGGCCGAAGGGATAATTTTTCACATACGTAATTAAACCAAGGAAAGAATAAGAGGACCTTGACTAATCATTGTTTCTTCATTAGAGGTTTTATTGGTCATAGCTTCTTCATTAAAGTTCTTGTTGACAAGAATTCATGTTGTTAATGGTTCCTTGTTTGGGCACAATTCAATCTATCATATTAAAATTTTCAAGCTAAGAAAGTACATTAAAACAATGGCCAATAGGATGGGAAATATATTCAATAAGAATATTAACTAATTTCTTATTCTTTTTCCTTAGTTAAAAGTTCCTTCATGACTTATGGTTCCTATGGCTATACTTTTTGTTGACTAAATTTCATTCATCAAATTTCTTATTGGTTGTAGTTTCTTTATCAAAAGTTCCTATCTATTACAATTCTCCATCCTTTTGTTTGTTAGGGTTCTTAATCAATAAATTCCTTAGAATTATGATCAACATGAATTTTAACCAACAAGACCGAACATCAATATCACAACTAGATCAATTAGGGAACAAGAAAATCATAGTTCATTGGTCGTAATTATCTAGGAAAGTTCCTTCGAAGTATCACTAGCATGACTTATCATTAACAAGAACTCAAAAAGAAGGCATATAGATATAAGCTTGGTCAAAATTCTTCTTTGTCACAATCTCTTCTACCAATAGGAACACTCATCATCATTTTACCAAAAATTATTTGTTAGACTTCTTAACCAAGAAGAACTTTGACTAGGGAACTATGAAGGGACTATGAACTTTAATGAAAAATAACTTTGTTTAGGGGTCATGAAAATTATTTTGAAATATAACTGGTGGGAACTCTAACTTACATTAATGTTATTACTAGAGGATTAAATTTTAATTGTGTTTGTTAGATATAGTTGAGATACTCTCTCAACTTGCCTTCCTAAGTATGGAATAACTTGGATCTCGCAACAATCAAAAACCCTGTATAAACGTATTGTATTTTTACCAATTTTAATATAGCATATCAAGCATGAACAATTTTGTGATTATTTTATTTATATCAGAGCAAGGTATCTAAACACATACATTAACTTAGGAAAAAAACAAGACAGTCTTAGAGGGAAATTAATGAAATATGAGATGCAAGAGTAGTTGAAATATTCTTTCCAGATAACGGAAGTTCGACACGCACAAATTTTCCTAGAAAATAAAATAAAAGGCATGAAAAATACAAAAACATCATCAATTGTTCATTTGTTGTGTGAAAAAAATTTGAAATTCCAGGCCTGGGCAGGGGCTTTCAACGATGCTTGCAATTTGAGCTACAATGCAACCACAGTAGTGCTACAGTAGTGCGCTTTGCTGAGCCTTCTCCCTCTTGGCCTTGCTAAGCCTCTTCTTTCTTGCTGTTATGAACTCAAAACTACCAGTAACCTTTCACACACTTTGTGACCTTCACAACGGCACCCCTAGCCTTTCATGGTCTTTGGCATCCCTTCGGCTAGTTGATGGTAGTGACGAACGTTTATGCAAGAATTACTATCTTAGTAGCACAAATTAAAGAACACAGTACTCGGAAGCGGAAAATGAAATAACACTCTTTTATTAAATTTTTTCAAATATGGATTACACTAGATTTACAGTCTGTTCATACCAGAGATGGACTATGTTCGCATTTACCAAAATGTTGCTACTCAATATTGAGATAGCTTATTGGAGGCTACCTGGTGATTACACAAACTCTGTCTTTGAACATACACTCAAAACACACATATAGACTGACACATTAATGATCTGGCCACTTTAGGTTCTCACCAGTGCTCTCACACTGATGTGCAGGCTTCTTAGATCACCTAAAGACTTGAGTTCTTCTCGTGATGCAAGAAGATCAGAATTAATGTCCCCAGTTGTAGAGCAGGAGAAGCTCTCGATTCTCAACTTGGAAAGACACAATAACTCCAACTCTCAATGCCCTGAATGAGCCTGACTCCCTTCGTTTTATAGGAAGAAGAGGGGACGAACATCCGACCATCCGACCAACAAGTTGAGTATGAAAGATTCTATCAATCACGGAGATGTGGTTCAATATCCACCAAAAGTTGGAGAAGTTCTCCGAGTCTCGTGACTGAAGAATCTTTTTCCTATTACAATATTACAATCAATCCTACGAAAAGCATCTTATCTACAATGTGGATGCATTTTAACCAGTTAAGGCCCACGAGGAAACTGGCCATGAATAGTCCTCATGGATGGACAACATAATTACATAGTGGAGCTTTCTGGATAAACCCACGAAAACCTTTTTATGAAGAAGGACTAGCACTGTAGGACGATTCACCAAGAGATGTAATTACCGGAAACCTATTTCTGGGATAAATGAGGCCGTCCCATGCCTTTTTATAAATCTGCCAGACTATCATAAGCTTATTCAGCACATATTGATGCTTTATTTTAGTCATGACTAGCCATTCATCATGCCTAGCCATAAATTGTTGTAGTATATGGTGGTCTGTATAATTCAACAGGTCACTCACTGTGGTACAAGGAATATGAAAACACTCAATGGAATTTTTGTGGAAGCATTTGTCACATGACATCTGAAAATAACTTTCATAAAAGATTGGATCTATAGCAGTGAAATTTACTCCAAAATTTCCACCAGTCACCTAACCATCCTGAAAATTGATTTCTTTGCATGGTCCTAATTGATCCAAATTTTAATTTTGTAAAATGGATCTCTTTCTTTCCATCAACATTTAGGAGATCCCACCATGATTTTTTGTAACCTACAAAATTAAAGACATTGTCAGGAAAAATAAGATTAGGATTATTTTGTGACCATAAGATAGGAGAATTTTTGGTGATTGTCCAATCTGTGTTTCTGGTTCTGTTGATGACAAAATATCTATAATAAATATTTCTTTGTCTTCCTCCTTCAGACTAGATCATTGCGATGTCATGCAAATTATTTTGTAATGCCTCTTCTATTTGGTGAGCTGCAACCATGCTACTGGTATACACCATATCATGGATCCAATGATTTCCCTTGGAAAATACTCTTCTTTCAGGCACTAGGTATAAAAAATCTGTATGTGGCTCTAGATATGCATCTAAGACTTTTGTTTGTCTTAGCTGCCAGGTTGGCTTCTAGTTCTTCTTGTAGTATTCCCAGCTTTGGTCTTCTTTGATAGTTCGGAGAACTTCTTGTTGTTTATCTGGGTCCCATTCAATAACAATAATAAAAACATGTTCTTATTCTTGTGTCTGGGTTTCTATGTATTCTCGACGGAGAAAATTAGGTAGATAGTTGTCTACTCCTTTGATGTGTTCTACTTCGAAATCAAAATTGGCAAAGAGGGCTTTCCATCTAGCGAATTTGGCTTCAATAGGCTTCTTGATCTCTTTATTAAGCACTTTATTAAGGACAGATGCATCTATCCTGAGAAGAAATGGTTTATTGACCAGATGGATCTCGAATTTGTCGATGTTATTCCATGCTGCTTTCACCTCTTTTTCTAAAGTAGAATATCTTTTCTCAGTGGGGTTCCATGTTCCTGAAGTGAATTGGATAACCTGTTATTCATTATCTTTTTTCTATTTTAATATACCCTCCCCCCATCCAATATTGTTGGCATCGGATTCTACAATCTTATAAGCTGCATCATCAGATATATATAGTATGGGAAGGTTTCTAACTTTGGATTTAATCTTCTGAACTGCTCTGGTATGGATTGGAGTCCAAGGTTCAGGATTTTTGCACAACCTCTGATTTAATAAGCTTTTGTCCTTGGCGCAGCCTTGATAGAAATCACTTACCTAATTTAAACAACCAAGAAACCTTTGTAGCTGCATCTTGTTTGTAATGATGTCTGGAAATTTGTTAGAGAATTCCATAGCATGTTTTTGTAAGGAGATTTGGCCATTGAATATAGTATGGCCAAGAAATTTAATGGAAGTATGAAAGACTTCAATTTTATTTTTGCTTCATACAAGACCATTCCTCTTTATTTTATTTAGAAAGGTTTGTATATGTTTAAAATGATCTTGCAATTTTTTTGAAAAAATAAGTATATCATCTATATACACAATCAGCCAATCGAAGAAGGGTTTGAATATAGAGTCCATCACCTTCTGAAACTTGGATAGTGCATACTTCAGGATGAAATGCATCACATTCCATTCATGATGTCCAGTTGGGACACTGAAAGTTGTTTTGAATTTATCCTTCTTTGATATAGCAACTTGCCAAAATCCTGATTTCAGATCGAACTTGGAAAATATTTTTGCTCTTGTTATTCTGCTTATCAGATCTCCTTTGTGGGGAATCATATATGTATTATCTGCTAGTACTGAGTTCAAAGGCTTATAATTGATGACTAGCCTTGGGATGCCTCTGATTTGTTTTGCTCTTTTATTTACATAGAACCCATACCAATTCCACGGGCTCTCTGATTCTTTGATCAATTTCTTACTCAAGAGATTCTTGATTTCTTTTTCGCAGAGCTCACGATATTCGTTGTTCATCGAAATTGCCTTACTTTTACATGGCTTACCTGTATATTCTATTTTATAAGGTAATTCTACACAATATTGCTTTCTGTGCCAAAAAGCATTTGGATCTTCTACACAACACTCTTTGTCAATTTGTGCCTTTAATTCTAAAATCTTCTTTTGTATTGTTGGTAAGCTTAGCTGTTGTGAAATATGAATGGTGGATCTCAGATCCTTCAGATCTGTTAGTTTAGATTCAGCTTTCTTTAGCTCTTCCATAGTGTAGACCATTGTCAAGACTCGTGGAGCTGAGACTTATGGTAATTTAATCTTTCTCGGGCCATCCGAGGAGGTAGGAAGAGTAATAAAATATCCACCCTTATTCTTTTTTGTTCTAAATGACCATGTGGTTCAACAATAGCCAAAAATATGTTACCTAAAATATAATCAACATGCATATCAACAACTGCAAATTTTAATTTTATGCAGTGATTATCAAAGCAGATAGATGCTTTAGGAATTTCATACTTTAGCGTTTTACTTCCCAATCCAACAATTTTTCTTTATGCTATCATCCAATATTTAGGGGGGATCACTTTTGTATTTAGAATATTCACGTCTGCTCCAAAATCAATAAGAGCAGTCAAATTGAACATCTGTCACTATATGCAAATATTTATTTGCACATGATGTTGTTGGTACTCGATGGTGAGTATCCTCATCTCCTGAAAACCTGAAGCAGTATCTTTTCTTCCTTCATAAATCTCCCCCAAGGTAAGTGCGTGAACCTTATCCTGTTGTTTATTCCTTTGGAATGATTTTTCATTCTTTTCATAAGAGGCATCAATGAAGAGTCGCTTCTTTGAAGAACTTCTGCTGGAAGATTTCATTTGGTCCATGAAGGCTTCCATAAGGCGATTCTTCATTTCTCCTTCTTCCATAACTTTTATTTGGGACAAGATTTTTATCTCATCTTCTTCTGTCTGTGCCATAAGAATTTTTTCTTTGTATTTCTGTGGTTGTATATCTTCATCAGAAGATTCATTAGAAACTTCAGATTCAAAAGAGAAAGTACATTTAAAATTTTTAGAATCTGAATAGTCACAAGCATTTTCATAAAAATTTAATTCTTCAACTTCTTCTTTTGAAGTATATACGGAACTAGAATTAGAACTCTCAACAGATGAGTCCAACAATTGTTGCTGCTGAATCTGGGGATGTTCCTTGATCACCACATTGGGGAAATGACCAGTTTTATGATTTCTAGACCCACATCTCATGCAAAGATACTGAGCCTCTATTTTTGGAGTTTTTAATTTTTGATTTTGAGGCTGAGATTTCTTGCCTCGATTTCTTTTTTATTCTTCACCTACTGGACAATTATTTGCAGTATGTCCATTTTTGCCACACAACCAACATGTCAATTTATTCCATTTTTCTTGCTTGGCACTATGCAGGTGAATGTTAGATGGTTTATAACAATGTGTCCTAGGGACATATTTGTAATATCCCTTTCTTTTATGCTATCTAAAAGATCGACCTTTCTAAAAGTCTTTTCTGGTTGATAAATTCTTTTCTTTCTTGGCTCATTTCTTGATTTTTCTCCTTTTCACTAATGGATGATCAAGAGATAACCCATACTTGTTGCACAATGATTTGCTGTCAGGGAACCTGGACAATTTTTCTAGAGACTTATTAACTTTCGAGCTTGTGCAAAGACCAACCATAGCTTTAGTAATAATTGAATATATTTGTCCCCATGTGTAAGACTCAAAAAGCATTTGAAAAACTCTTGTAGTCCCAGATAGTCAACAAACTTGGAAGGAAGTGCTACAAGATAGACTTTCTTCCATAACAAATTCTTTGAGTCATTAACGTCATAGATTCTCTGCATCAAATCCTGATGGAAGTCTTCATATTGGGAAATTTTATTGCACTTGAGATTCATTAAAATGATCTCATGCTTATCAGCTATTTCTGCCTCAGAACCACACCAGTGCTCAACAATCATGGAGGTCAAGGCTCCAATAATGTTGTTCTATATTGTCCCATCTGAATTATGAATTATGTTTCATTTCTCATCTTTGAGCAGATGTTCTTTCATCTATTTAATTAAAGTAGGAGAGGATTCTATTTCCCACCATTTTGATTGTGTGCCTGTGAAACACTAGATAATCGTTTTGCAGGCTTCTACCTCAATTTTTCCTCTTAGACACATAAGTTTATACTCTGTAAACATCATGTATACCATTTTTCTTATCTGGCCTACACTGAGGTTATCTATAGTCCATTCCCTATGAGAGCCACGGAAGAAAGTGTGGGTTTCAAGCAGTTTGCCTTTTCCTATGATATTAGGTGATGAATACCTGTTGTACTGACTTTCCAGAGGCTCATATATAGGCATAACTTTTGGCTCCTTTTCCTCTTCCTTAAATAGACTTGCTATAGAAATATGTTCACTTGAAGTCTCAACTTTTCCTGGTTCTTGGGATGAAACTTCTTTGGGGAAGAGAAAAGGAAATCTATCGACTAGCTTGACAAGATCCTAAATACTGACACTTGCTTTATGCAGAAAAGAAGAAGGAACTAGTTTTTCTATTTTGGATATAGATAATTGATTCATCTTCTATACCAGTTCATTTATTTGTCCATATGTAGAACCAATATGTTCTACCATTTTTTCTTTAACATTCACTAGCTTTATTAGAGATTCTCTAACATATCCTCTAATTACTGAAGTAGATTGTTGAACATTGTTCAAGGAATTATTTACAGAATTTAAAGAAACTTGGACAGTACCAAATTGTTCTTTGACTTCGTTTGATTTTGTTATGTTCATTTCAAGACCCTTCACAGCTATGTTTGTCCAATTCAGTTGTTCAGAAGTTTTACGTATTTTGCCATCAGTGCCAGATGCACTATCATCCTTTGATACTAATGGTATTGCTTTGGTAGAATTTTGTCCTTCTCCAAGCACTATGCCTTTGTATGGGGGGAAGGTTTTATGTATTTCAACTCTAAAGCCATCTAATGCTATCCAAGAATGTTGAGATGAAGTGGATGCATCAGTCATTAAAACCATTTGTTGTTCTCTTTTATAACCAGACATAGAATGAGATCCATGTGTTAGTACATTACATGTGGTTTTTCCATTCTTGAGACAATTTTATTTTTCTGGAACATAATGACTCGAACCAAATTATTCTGGTTTTGGATTTGTAAAAAGATCACAATTCAACATGGCTTTCATCCATTTGGAAAGGACTCTATTTTTTAGACATCCATCCATTAAAGTGAAGATTTTTTTCATCTCCATGACTGCTGGCCTTTTGCAGTCAACCGGAACAAAACTAAATCAACAATCTGGTATAAAGTCATTAGCTTGCTCAAGATAACCAATACCATGTCTTGGTTTAGCTAGTCTCATTACTGAAAACATTTGGGTTAACCTCGGATCTTCATTTTCCAAAATAGGAATCTCAAGCATCATCAAAACATGCTTTGACTCATGAGGAAATGGAATTTCTGAGCACTTAGGATTTGGACATGGATTGACATAAGTTGTAGGTGGATCTTCACCAGTCCTAGGATGATGATTCTCATGGATTACCAAATCCACAAGCTAGTTTAAAATAACTGGATACTGACACTCTTGGACTTTAACTTCTAGGGAAAAAAAAATTACCATCTGGGCTAATTCAAACAATGAAATATGTTTGCAAATATTTATAGGAGAACTTGTGCATGTAGTGTCAACAAGTTCAGGATTTCTATATAATGGGGAACTCCTGCACATTTGATCTATCCTCTTTCTGTCTATAGTAGATCTACGGGGGAAGGATAAGACGACAAAGGAGGACTCTTCTCTGATATCTACAGAAGTAATTTTCTTGATTGATGGAGGCCTGGGATTTGCAACCACCCATTGTTAAGGGAATGTCAAATCTTCCCACCTGATTGTTTGGTGTTCTATTTTTTGATTTCTAGAGTATGTTAACACCACAACACTAGCTTTAGAATCTTTACTGGGGGCATGCATGACAGCAGGATACAGGGTATTTGTGTGCCTAAAGCAACCTCTGGGTTGGATTGCTATATTATGTCTTTTCTTATTCATATCAAATCCAGTTGTCTGGATTTGGAGCTGGAGAATACTCTCAATGGTTTCATCAAAGACATAAACTAAAAAATTTGGATAGCAATCAAAATAAACTAGACCATTTGAAAGAGGTGCAACTATCCCTCCTATTAATGAATCTATATATTTGTTGTGTGTAAGATCTTGGACAATGGCTAACACAAAAGTATTCAAACCCTGATGATTTAATGCATGTATTCCAATTCTGATACAACAATACAACAATTTGAAGTAGGGGCTTTCAACGAAGCTTGCAATTTGAGCTACAATGCAACTACAGTAGTGCTACAGTATCCCTCTTGGCCTTGCTGAGCCTCTTCTTTCTTGATGTTATGAACTCAAGACTACCAGTAACCTTTCACGCACTTCGTGACCTTCACAATGGCACCCCTGGCCTTCCATGATCTTTGGCATCCCTTCGGCTAGTTGATGTAGTGACAAACTTTTATGCAAGAATTACTATCTCAGCAACACAAATTAAAGCACATAGTACTTGGAAGTGGAAAATGAAATAACACTCTTTTATTAACTTTTTTCAGATATGGATTACACTAGATTTACAGTCTGTTCATACCATAGATGGATTGTGTTCACATTTACGAGACTATTACTACTCAATACTGAGATAACTTACTGGAGGCTACCTGGCGATTACATAGACTCTGTATTTGAACATATACTCAAAACACACATATAGACTAACACACTAATGATCTGGCCACTTTAGGTTCTCACCAGTGCTCTCTCACTAATGCGCAGGCTTTTCATATCACCTAAAGACTTGAGTTCTTCTTGTGATGCAAGCAGATCAAACTTAACGTCCGCAGTTGCAAAGTAGGAGAAGCTCTCGACTCTCAAATCCAAAAGACACAATAACTCCAGCTCTCGATGCCTCGAATGATCTTGAATCCCTTCGTTTTATAGGAAGAAGAGGGGACAAACATCCAACCATCGGACCAACAAGTTGAGTACGAAATATTCTATCAATCACGGAGATGTCGTTCAATATCCATCAAAAGTCAGAGAAGTTATTCAAGTCTCGTGACTAAAGAATCTTTTTCCTATTACAAGATTACAATCAATCCTACAAAAAGCATCTTATCTACAATGTGGATGCCTTTTAACCAGTTAAGGCCCACGAGGAAACTGGCCATGAATAGTCCTTATGACTGGACCACATAATTACACAGTGGAGCTTTCTGGCTAAACCCACAGAAACCTTTTTATGAAGAAGGACTAGCACTGTAGGATAATTCACCAAGAGCTGTTACTCTTCTTTCAGGCACTAGGTGTAAAATATCTGTATGTGGCTGTCAATCTACATCTAAGACTTTTGTTTGTCTTAGCTGCCATGTTGGCTTCCAGTTCTTCTTGTAGTCTTCCCAACTTTGGTCTTCTTTGATAGTTCTGAGAACTTCTTATTGTTTATCTGGGTCCCATTCAGTAACAATAACAAAAACATGTCCTTTTTCTTGTGGTTGGGTTTGTATGTATTCTCGATTGAGAAAATCAGGTAGACTGTTGTCTACTCCTTTGATGTGTTCTACTTCGAAATCAAAATTGGCAAAGAGGGTTTGCCATCTAGCGAATTTCGCTTCTCCAGGCTTCTTGATATCTTTATTAAGCACTTTCTTAAGGGCAGATGCATCTGTCCTGAGAAGAAATGGTTTATTGACTAGATGGATCTCGAATTTGTCGATGCTATTCCATGCTGCTTTCACCTCTTTTTCTATTGTAGAATATCTTTTCTCAGTGGGGTTCCATGTCCTAAAGTGAACTGGATAACCTATTCTTCATTATCATTTTTCTATTTTCATATACCCCCCCATCCAATATTGCTGGCATCAAATTCTACAATCTTATAAGTTGCATCATCAACTATATACAGTATGGAAAGGTTTCTGACTTTGGCTTTAATATTTTGAACTGCTTTGGTATGGATTGGAGTCGAAGGTTCAGGATTTTTGCATAGCCTCTGATTTAATAAGCTTATGTCCTTGGCACAATCTTGATAGAAATTACTTACATAATTTAAACAACCAAGAAATCTTTGTAGTTGCATCTTGTCTGTAATGATGTCTGGAAATTTGTTAGAGAATTCCAGAGCATGTTTTTGCAAGGATATTTGGCCATTGAAGATAGTATGGCCAAGAAATTTAATGGAAGTCTGAAAGACTTTGATTTTCTTTCTGCTTAATACAAGACCATTCCTCTTTATTATATTTATAAAGTTCTGTATATGTTTAAAATGATCTTGCAAATTTTTTGAAAAAATAAGTATATCATCTATATACACAATCAGCCAATCAAAGAAGGGTTTGAATATAGAGTCCATCACCTTTTGAAACTTAGATGGTGCATGCTTCAGGCCGAAAGGCATCACATTCTGTTCATGATGTCCAGCTGGGACATTGAAAGCTGTTTTGAATTTATCCTTCTGTGATATAGCAACTTGCCAAAATCTTGATTTCATATTGAACTTGAAAAATATTTTTGTTCCTGCTATTCTGCTTATGGGATCTCCTTTGTGGGGAATCGAATATGTATTATCTGCTACTACTGAGTTAAAAGGCTTATAATTGATGATTGGCCTTGGGATTCCTCTGATTTGTTCTGCTCTTTTATTTACATAGAACCCATAACAATTCCACAGGGTCTCTGATTCTCTGATCAGTTTCTTACTCAATAGATTCTTGATTTCTTTTTCGTAGAGTTCATGATATTCCTTGTTCATCGGAATTTCCTTACTTTTACATGGCTTACCCGTATATTCTGTTTTATAAGGAAATTCCACACAATATTGCTTTATGTGCCAAAAAGGATTTGGATCTTCTGCACAACACTCTTTCTCAATTTGTGCCTTTAATTCTAAAATCTTCTTTTGTATTGTTAGTAAGCTTAGATTTTGTGCGATATGAATGGTGGATTTCAGATCCTTTAGATCTATCAGTTTAGATTCAACTTTCTTTAGCTCTTCCATAGTCTGGACCATTGTCGAGACTCGTGGAACTAAGACAGATGGTAATTTAATCTTTCTCGGGCCATCTGAGGAGGTAGGAAGAGTAATAAAATATCCACCCTTATTCTTTTTTGTTCTAAATGAACCATGTGGTTCAACAAAAGCCAAAAATATGTTGCCTAAAATACAATCAACAAGGATACCAGCAACTGCAAATTTTAATTTTAAGTAGTGATTATCAAAGCAGATAAATGCTTTGGGAATTTCATAGTTCAGTGTTTTACTTCCCAACCCAATAAATTTCTTTCTGCTATCATCCAATATTTAGCAGGGATCACTTTTTGTATTTAGAATATTCACGTCTACTCTAAAATCAATGAGACAAATTGAACATTTGTCCTTGTATGCAAATATTTATTTGCACACGATGTTGCTGGTACTCGATGGTGAGTATCCTCATCTCCTGAAAACTTGAATCAATATCTTTTCTTCCTTCATAAATCTGTACATTTGGTTTGTAAAATTCGTATGTATCATATTCTTCTATAGGATCTGCTCCATCAATGGATTTTCCCTTTTCTAACATCACAATCTGAGATTTAAGAATAGAAATTTCGGATTTGAGATTGTGAATTTCATGACTCACCTCCTCCAAGGTAAGCACGTGAACCTTATCCTGTTGTTTAGGCCTTTGGAATTATTTTGCATTATTTTCATAAGAGGCATCAATGAAGAGTGGCTTCTTTGAAGAACTTCTGTTGGAAGATTTCATTTGGTCCATGAAGGCTTCCATAAGGCGATTCTTCATTTCTCCTTCTTCCATAGATTTTATTTGGGACAAGATTTTTATCTCATCTTCTTCTGTCTATGCCATAAGAATTTTTTCTTTGTATTTCTGTGGTTGTATATCTTCATTAGAAGATTCATTAGAAACTTCAGATTCAAAAGAGAAAATACATTTACAAATTTCAGAATCTGAACAGTCACAAGCATTTGCATAAAAATTTAATTCTTCAACTTCTTCTTCTGAAGTATATACAAAACTAGAATTAGAACTCTCAACAAATGAGTCAAGCAACTATTGCTGCTAAATCTAGGGATGTTCCTTGATCACCTCATTGGGGCAATGATCAGTTTTATGATTTCTAGACCCACATCTCATGCAAAGATACTGAGCCTTTGTTTTTGGAGTTTCTAATTTTTGATTTTGAGGCTGAGATTTCTTGCCTCAATTTCTTTTTTATTCTTCACCTACTGGACAGTTATTTGCAGTATGTCCATTTTTGCCACACAACCAACATGTCAATTTATTTCATTTTTCTTGCTTGGCACTATGCAGGTGAATGTCAGATGGTTTATAATAATTTGTCCTAGGGACATATTTGTAATATCCCTTTCTTTTATGTTGTTTGAAAGATCAACCTTTCTTCTGAAAGTCTTTTCTGGTTGATAAATTCTTTTCTTTCTTGGCTCGTTTCTTGATTTTTCTCCTTTTTACTAATGGATCATCAAGAGATAACCCATACTTGCTGCACAATGATTTGTTGTCGGGGAACATGGACAACTTTTCTAGAGACTTATTAACTTTCGTGCTTGTGCAAAGACCAACCAGAGCTTTAGTAATAATTGAATATATTTGTCCCCATGTGTAAGACACAAAAGGCATTTGAAAAAATTCTTGTAGTCTGAGATATTCAACAAACCTCGAAGGAAGTGCTCCAAGATAGTCTTGGTTCCATAACAAATTATTTGAGTCTTTAACTTCATAGATTCTTTTCATCCTATCCCGATGGAAGTCTTCATATTGGGATATTTTATTGCAATTGAGATTCATTAAAATGATCTCATGCTTATCGACTATTTCTGCCTCAAAACCACACTAGTGCTCAACAATCATGGAGGTCAAGGCTCCAATCATGTTGTTCTATACTACCCCATCTGAATTATGAATTATATTTCCTTGCTCGTCTTTGAGCAATTGTTCTTCCATTTGTTTAATTAAAGTAGGAGAGGATTATGTTTCCCACCATTTTGATAGTGTACCTGTGAACACAGGATAATTTTTTTACAAGCTTCTACCCCGGTTTTTCCTCTCAGACACATAAGTTTATACTCTGTAAACATCATGTCTACCATTTGTCTTATCTGGCCTATAGTGAGGTTATCTATAGTCCATTCCCTATGAGAATCAGGGAAGAAATCATGGGTTTCAGGCAGTTTGCCTTTTCCTCTAATATCAGGTGTTGAATACCTATTGTACTGACTTTCCAGAGGCTCATATATAGGCATAACTTCTGGTTCCTTTTCCTCTTCCTTAAATATACTTGCTATAGAAATATGTTCACTTGAAGTCTCAACTTTTTTAGTTTCTCGGGATGCAACTTCTTTGGGGAATAGAAAAGGAATTTTGTCGACTAGATTGACACGATCCTGAATACGGACACTTGCTTTATGTTGAAAACAAGAAGGAACTGGTTTTTCTATTTTGGATATAGATAATTGATTCATCTTCTGTACCAGTTCATTTATTTGTCCAGATGTAGAACCAATATTATCTACCATTTTGTCTTCAACATTCTCTAGCTTTATTAGAGATTCTCTAACATATCCTCAAATTACTGAAGTAGATTGTTCAACATTATTCGAAGAATTATTTACAGAATTTAAAGAAACTTGGACAATGTCAAATTGTTCTTTGACCTCTTTTGATTTGGAAATGTTCATTTCAAGACCCTTCACAGTTGTGTTTGTCCAATTCAATTGTTCAGAAGTTTTATGCATTCTGCCATCAGTGCCAGATGCGTTGTCATCCTTTAATACTAATGGTATTGCTTTCGCAGAATTTTGTCCTTCTCCAAGCACTATGCCTTTGTATGGGGGAAAGGTTGTAGGTGTTTCAATTTTAAGGCCATCTAATGCTATCCAAGAATGTTGAGATGAAGTGGATGCATCAGTCATTAAAACCATTTGTTGTTGTCTCTTTTCTAACCAGACATAGAATGAGATCCATGTGTCAATACATTCCATGTGGTTTTTCCATTCATGAGACAATTTTATTTTCTCTCGAACAGAATGATTAGAACCAAATTATTCTGCTTTTGGATTTGTAAAAATATCCCAATTCAACATGGCTTTCATCCATTTGGCAGGGGCTCTATTTTTTAGACATCCATCCATTAAAGTGAAGAATTTATGCATCTCCATGACTTCTGGCTTTTTTCAGTCATTCAGAATAGAACCAAATCGGTAATCTGGCATAAGGCCATTAGCTTGCTCAAGATAACCAAGACCATATCTTGGTTTAGCTGGTCTCATTATTGAAAACATTTGGGTTAACCTCGGATCTTCATTTTCCAAAATAGGAATCTCATGCATCATCAAAACATGCTCTAACTCACGAGGAAATGGAATTTCTGAGCACTTAGGATTTGGACATGGATTGATAGAAGTTGTAGGTGGGGCTTCACCAGTCCTAGGATGATGATTCTCATGGATTACCAAATCTGCAAGCTGGCTTAAAATAACTGGATACTAACACTTTGGGCATTTAACTTCTAGGGAAGAAAAATTTACCATCTGGGCTAATTCAAGCAATGAAATATGTTTGCAAATATTTACAGGAGAACTTGTGCAAGCAGTGTCAACAAGTTCAGGATTTCTATATAATGGGGAACTCCTGCACATTTGATCTATCCTCTTTCTATCTATAGTAGATCTACAGGGGAAGATAAGACGGCAGAGGAGGATTCTTCTCTGATATCTGTAGAAGTAATTTTCTTGACTGACGGAGGCCTGGGATTTGAAACCACCTAGTGTTCAGGAAATGTCAAATCTTCCCACCTAATTGTTTGGTGTTGTATTTTTTTATTTCTAGAGTCTGTTAATACCACAACACTAGCTTTAGAATCTTTACTGGGGGCATGCATGAGAGCAAGATACAAGGTATTTGTGTGCCTGAAACAACCTCTAGTTTGGATTGCTATATTATGTCTTTTCTTATTCATATCAAATCCAGTTGTCTAGATTTGGAGCTGGAGAATACTCTCAATGGTTTCATCAAAGACATAAACTGAAAAATTTGGATAACAATCAAAATAAACTGGACCATCTGAAAGAGGTGCAACTATCCCTCCAATTAATGAATCTGTATATTTGTTGTGTGTAAGATCTCAGACAGTGGATAACACAAAAGTATTCAAACCCTGATGAGTTAATGCATATATTCCAATTCTGATACAACCCAATTGAAGGTACTGAGTTTTTAGACACTTAGCCTCTACCTGTAATTGTTTGGGGTTAAGTAAAGGAATAGATTGTACAGAGTCAGAATTTTCCTGGATCTGATTGATAGACTCCTTTATACTTATCCTAGTACTGGAAATTAAATGGAAAGCAGATAGATATGCATAGACTTCTGAAGCATTAATTAAAGGTAGGTGCCATCTAGGAGAGGGGGTGCTTTCTTTGTATTCAAGTTCAGCAGAATTTAAAACCTTACTAGATGCAACGACGAACATATCCCAAAGGGGATTTTCTTGAGCAGATGGCTCTTTCTTTTCTATATCATGGTATGAAACAGACTTTCTAATTGGATCCATTTGATATCGAGTGATGAAAGAAAATGAGTATTGACTCAACAAACTAGACATTACTGGCTCTGATACCAATTTGAAGTAGGGGCTTTCAATGAAGCTTGCAATTTGAGCTACAATGAAACTACAGTAGTACTACAATAGTGCTATAGTAGTGTGCTTTGCTGAGTCTCCTCCCTCTTGGCCTTACTGAGCCTCTTCTTTCTTATTTTTATGAACTCAAAACTACCAGTAACCTTTCACGCACTCTATGATTGTTGGGTGTGGAGCCTAATTATCTTCTATATTCAAAGGTTTCCGCTGGATGTACACCCCAGGAAGACTGTACACCCCTCCAGACGGGGGGGTGTGGGGGGGACTAGTCCACCCTGCAGGGGTCCACGAGGGCTAATCCCCCCCGGTTGGGGGGTCCAGGGGCCAGTGGTCCCCCAGCGGGGGTTTTGGGGGCAACACCCTCGAAGCTAAAAATAGATGTAGAATTGAGTTGTAAAAGTCTAGTAATTTCTAGTCAATCTGGGTCGTTCATTAGGCGAATGATCTGACGGTAGAAGTTATGTTTAATTTAGGGTTTTTTTCCCTAGAAGGCAACCCCTCACTATATATGAGGGATTGTATTGCATCTATGCATACCTGTATTCTAAGTGAGGAAAAGAAAGGAGATTGAGAGCGAAGAGGCAGTTACAGTGGATTTGTTGTAGGTTGTATCTCTTCAACTTGCTGAATAATATAATAAAAGAAGGACTGGTTGTTTCTCTGTGGATGTAGCCCAAACTGGGTGAACCACGTATATCTGCATCTCTCTTGTTTTATGCATTTTCTGTGTTTATATTTCTGCAATATTTTATGTGTTCCATTGCTCCGTAGTATATAATTTTCTAACAAATGGTATCAGAGCCAAAGGTCTATTTGGCTGATAAACTCGCAGGAGAGAAGGATTCCTGGTTCGAGTGGGAGCAATGTCGGAAGATGATAGGTTTAGGGTTGAAAAAATCAACAACCAAAACTACCAGTTGTGGAAGATGCAAATGGAAGATTATCTGTATCAAAGAGATCTGTACCTACCATTGAGCGGAAAGACAAAGAAGTCGACGAGTATGGTAGACACAGAATAAGATATTCTCGACAGAAAGGCACTTGGAACAAGACAATTGTGCCTAGTGGCATCGATAGCGTTTAATATTTCAAAGGAATCGACAACAGAGGGTTTAATGTCAGCATGGCCAAACTATATGAAAAACCCTCGGCCTCAAATAAGGTAATTATTATGAAGCGTTTATTTAATATGAAGATGTCAGAAGGTGGATCTGTTGCTGATCATTTAAATGATTTTAATACAGTTACAAGTCAATTAAGTTCTATAGGGGTAACTTTTGATGATGAAGTTAGGGCTCTGTTATTTCTGTGCTCATTTCCAGAAAGTTGGAATGGTTTAGTCATGGCCATTAGTAACTCTGTCTCTAGATCTAGTACTTTAAAGTTTCATGATGTTGTCGATGCAATCCTTAGCGAGGAAATGTGACAGAAAAGCTCCGGTGAGACATCAGGTAATGCTTTGACTACAGAGACTAGGGGAAGAAAAATGGAAAGAGGAAAGAGCCCAAGATATTGTAGTAAGTCAAGAAAAGGCAGATCCAAGTCTAGATTGGGGATAGTGTGCTGGAAATGTGGGAAGAAAGGACCCCTGAAGAAATACTACAAGTCTTGGAAGGGAAAATAAGGAGACACGCAACAAGAAACTAATCATGAAGTAAATGTAACAGGTGATGTGTTGCAAGATGCTTTGATTCTTTCATTAGAAAATATTATTGATGCCTGGGTGGTAGATTCAGGGGCCTCATTCCATGCCACACCTGATAAGAAACATTTTCATGATTATGTT
>APFE031414521.1:0-15247 GCA_000404065.3 Pinus taeda | reverse complement strand
GGGGGTAGAGTATGTATGCCTTCGTAGACTTAGCAGTCAAATCGCTGCGTGGAGGTGGGTCCCTTGTCCCACAAACAAGGGGGTCTCATACACCAATTTGGTGTCTGGCTTGGCTGTGACCTTAAAAATGGATATTATTATTATTATTATATTATTATTATAAAATCTGTTTGTACATCCCATTCACCCCTTACCAGAGACGAAAATTAAACCCCCGTCCATCCATTTTGCAATACTAGTGTTTAAAAAAGTTAGAGGGAATGGAGCAAAACATACTGAGCAAAGAGAAGGGATTTTCCACAGTGTGGAGGAAAACAATTGCCCTAGGACGCCAAAAAATGTTAAGCAACACTAGAGGGAAATAAGCAGTGAGAATGAGGTATTTCATACTCAATTTATAGATTTGCACATGTTTCAATTGCTTGTTTGAATTTTATTTTTTAGTTTTTGGTTTCAAAATTATAAAAGACGAAATTAGGGTCTATTTTGTTATTTCTTATTTAAAAATAATTTTTTTATTGTACATATATAGGGACATGACAATGAGAAACTAAAAGGTGAGATGAATTATATATTTGGGCTAGAAGTAGTGAATAAACTAGAAGGTATGGACTTGTCCATGGTTTCCAAATACATGGAAGAACATACTAAAGTCACTGAAATAGACCAACCAAAGAAACCCTGTCAAAGGGAATTGATTGATTCCCCATCAACTCCTGGATCGAGAAAAAGATCTAGGAAAAGATAAATCATAACAACCTCTAAGAAAGTGGAACACAGAACAAAGACGTCGAGTGTCCCACCCACTCCTGGGAAAGAAATTTCTTTCACTGCCATTACAGGTACTTATGCATCTTGCTTTGGTACATAAGAAACTACGTAGAATATGATGTTGTCTCTAGGGAAATCAGAATGACAGATGTCGGGAAAGTTTCCAATTGTAGGTTGAAGGAATCGTGTCTTCAACACTTCAAAGATAATCTACATATTCCATTATTGAAGATACCCATGCACCTTTAAAAGGACGTCATCCATGACATGCAGACTAAATTTGGGACAGGTTGGTCAGTAAGGCAAGTAAAAAAACAAATGACTCAAAACTGCAAGAGATTCCATTGCAACCAAACGAAAAAGATAAAAATAGATTCCTCCCAAGCTAAGGGCCAAAATAAGGCCAATTGATGTAAGTGTGAAAGTATGGAAAGAACTCGTGAAAGCATATGATAGAGAAGATGCACGAAGGAAGTTCGCCGAGGAGAGCATACAGGTATTTAAATTTGGTCATTAGATTATTTCAAATTCATTAAATTATTTTTATATTTTAATGGTGCATAATTAAATTGAATTAGTGTATTTTTTAGGACAAGACATTGAAGGCTAGGATTTCCAAATATCGTGCCACACATCACATTGTCCAATCAAGTTTAGAAGCCTTAACGTGCAAATTTGTAAGTATATTTAATATCTGAAATTATATATTAATTTTGTACAAAGAAGTAAATTATTGGATATTAATTACTTTAACTTGTCCATCTGCCATGTTTTAACTGGAGCAACAATATGTCCATTATCCATCACAATTGGAATTCAATATGATACAAGAAATAAAGTGGTCTGATTTTTTTATTTGGATGAGAATAAGGCATCATTAGTTGACTTTCAATAACTTACTTGAATATTGTTAAGTTAATATGTCAATTTGAATTTTTTATGTTGAGTTGTTTATTTATTTGTAGCTTGTGTTCTTTTGTGCTTCCATTGGTCATAACACCCTTATAAATCACCAACGTTTCACTATGATGAAACCCTTTGAAATCAATATCCAATCATGGATTTATCAAGTCCTTTTCCAAAAACTCTAATCCAAAGGAGGGATGCAACACCATGTAATACATAACTCATAGACAACAAAATAGATTACATGGGACTGATTATAGATGCTTCGGTTGAGCGAACATTATATGGGATTGATTATGGACCCAATCTACATGTGTTGAGGAGCATGGGGTGATTGTCTTGGAAAGAAAGAAGCCTTCTTATGAAGAGCACCTGACACTTGCAATCCATGCTTATAGAGTGCACCACCTGAGGATTGGTCTCTTGACATGTATACCTTAGAGAGAGAGAGCACTTCACTTGGAGACCTTATCTTATGCATTAAATTAAATTGCTTGTGTAATTAATCCACTTTACCAATGTTGGCTTCCCTCACCTACTCTGTATAGAGGGAAGAGAATATATATATATATATATATATAAACCCTTCATCCTACCATATGGAGAGTTCTTTGTGCTTGTGTGATGCAATAGAGGAAGATTTAGAGTTTGTGACATAAACCCTAGAGAAAAATGAAGATGAATGCTAGCACTAGGGATGATCATGAGTTTTAGCACTTGTGTTAGCAATTATTTTCCATATGGTAGAATGAAGGGTGTATTAAGGTCTAAAACATTTGTTTTGTAGCGATATATTAATTATTAATATATATATATATAGATTATATATATAATATTATACTATATATAGATACACCACACAAAACACACACACACACACATATATACGCACCACAACATATATATTATACACATATACATATATACACACACATATATATACACACACAAATATATATATATATTAAGAAGATATGTAGAGTCATGACTATTAAAATAGGAAATTTTATGATGTAGACCCATGTTGGAACCTGTTTGAACTTTAAAGGTTTGGTTTGAAAGAAAGGACCTGAAACTCTATAGGACACTTCATTTTCTAGTCCTATGGGGAGTACGGTTACCACACATCATGGTGATTTTTCAAAACAAAATTCTTCCTACACTTTAGACTACAACATAAGTTTGATCACTATTCTAGCTCTATCAGGCCCTTATTAATCTAAAACAATCATGCACGTGGGGCAAGTGACGACAGACCTATAGATGAAATGTGAACTAGTTTTTTGAGAAATTAATGAATAAATTCAACTAGCTTACTTATATGTTATTACAACCTTTAAATTGACGTTGTAGTATGGAGAGAAGAACATAAAGAAATTCGATGTTTAAAGCAGTAGATCTACAACAAAAGCTTGAAATGAAATAAAATAAGATGCAGAGACTACGAAGTGATTCATTAAGGTTTCTTATGTTAAATTCACAGGTATCTAAACTATTCGTGCAACATTTATAAATCTGTTAATGAAAGAAACCAACAACTTTATTACACAGATCTCAAAAGAAGAATAAAACAAACACAAAGTTACTAGGAAACACCTCTTTGGCTGCCCACTTTCAAGGTTTGAGAAACAATATGAAATGGCTTGTTGTTACACCATTCACTAGTACAAAATATGTTATGACATCTGCTGTTACAACATCTATTGTTACAACATTTGTTGTTCCAACATCCGTTGTTACCTATGTTTGTGCTTCTAAATTACTTTTCCAATCCCCCGAGTGTTGGTGTAGTGTTGGGTGGAAAAAACACATCTTTGGCTTCCCAATTTAAAGCTTTGAAAATAAAAATGAAATGAATTCCCCCCCCAATTGTTACAACATCCACTGTAATGGTCACTATTTCAGTAGTTTCAATAGTAGCGGTTGTTATAACATCAACTTTTACAACCGTTTCAACATTTTCAGAAGCTTTAACACTGACATGTTGTTATGGCATCTGTTGTTACAACATCTGCTTCTCAAATTATTTTCTTGATCCCCCATGTTGTATCTTTGTAGACAATCCTCAGCTAAATAATTGAGCCAAAGAGTCAATGTGAGGAATTGCGAGGAAGTTAGAAGGCTAAAAATTATCCCTGAACATTTAGTCATCTAATAATAGCCTAGACATATAGATGAAACTCTATAATCAACACAAATATATCCAAGTATATCATAGAAGAAACAATCTAAAGATTTCTAGGCTATAAATTAAACAAATTGTTCAATTTATAACTCAACAATGAACATAACTTTATAGAGGGACGTCAGAGAGATTGATACTCAATCTATCCCTTCCCAATGTCCTATACTATTCTTAAATATACACAAAAACATACTATGAAATTACACGAAGAACTTGTTATCACTCAGGTTGTCCCTAAGCTCCTGAAGGGATACGGCCGAGGTAACCACAAACCAATCTTTGGATTGCAGGTTCTAGCCCACCTACAATCAGAGAGGGCTCTCTCTTAATGATTTAGCTTTGTTGATGATGATTTTAGTCTAGCTATTGGGTTCAGTGGGTTTTGTTTAAGTTTGGATGGAGTTTGAATGGAAGGAAGTTGCATTCAAGCAGAGAGGCAAGGGATAGTGTGATAAGTTTCAAACCATTGGGCATGGAGTCACGGATTAATGCTTGATGTTACGTTTTCTTGGACACAAGAGGATTATAGAGCAGGATAGCTACACATGAAACAATACCAATTTGCTGAAAATATGGAATGAAAGTCAGAGATGAGAGGCAATTAAGAATATTTCCTCAGCTAACAGAGAAAGGAGGTGAATGAATGGTTATCTAGGAACAGTTAAGAATTCCTAAATTAACATTCATATGTGAAAAAAACAGTGTAAACATGATCATTTAAGTATGCATATTCATGGCTGTTCCTGATGAAAGCATGCAGAAATCACAGAAATTGAGCATAGGGTGCTGCCAAGCAAATCCTAAACTATTCTTTCTTTCTGTAATTATAGATGGTGGAACATAGATGATAAAACAAAAATAGAACAACTAAACAAAGTTAAGGAAGACTTATTGAACCATGTAGAAGCACATGAATTCCACAGTCACTCTTCAGCCAATTAAACACAGTGCACAGTTCATTCTCCGGACTCTCAAGCAATCTTTGATTATAGAAATTATCACATATACAGTGCGAGTCTCTGCTCTAGCAAACAAAATCAAACCAACAAAGACCAACCAACCAACCCCTATTACATTTTTCAGGGTGGTAAATATAGGTAAAATATCTAAAAGTATTTATTACAACTGACCTAAACAGGTCTGTAGGAAATCTTTCTAAAACCTAACTTATGCTGGAATTAAATGCAAGTAAGTCTCCTTTGGGCTGCACCAGAGGCAGCTGAATCAAAAGTGAGTTGATGTGGTGTCCTCTGTGACTTGGTGCAGTGGTTCTGTAATAACTGTGCATTGAGTTCTGGTCCACTGATCTGATGTGAGATTTAATGTGCAGTCATTTATGTTCGTGAGCTTTGAATGGTTCCTTAACTGCTTCTTGACTTTCAAGGTTTTCTTTTAATGCTTCATTCACCTCGAGCCCTGAGAAGATCTCCACTGATACACTTCGCCGCAACACTAATACTCTCTGACATGGTTTTTGGCTTCATATTTTCTCTGATATTCTTTAATCTCTGAACCGGGTCTCTCTCTGTATTCTGATACGTTCAAATTTGTAAAATCGGGCCTTTTCTGCCTTTTTCAGCGCAAATATGGTTGAGGAATCAAAAGATTCCCTAAAGATTCCCCAATATGGCTCATTTCCTGTAGCGATGCGCGATTAGCGCTAAGTGCTAATCGCGCATCGAAAACTGCCTCAGAAATTCGATCCGAGGCTCCGAAGCTTGATTTTTGCACTTGCGCATTTTTTGAGCTGCTGACGCAGCATGACATCAACAGTACGACGGATGATGTCAGTAGTGGGACCCCTCTGTACGGATGTGATGTCAGCATGATGACGTCAGCATGATGATGTGGCAGCACGGTAGGGTGACGTGGCAAGGGCACGGTGGCAGGGTGAAGGCAGGTGAGGTGTGAGGTGGAGGCGATGTGGCAGAGTGACGCGGCGCCCACGTTATGCAAGGAGAGGGCGGTTATGGCTCGCATCGGACCGCC
Organism: Pinus taeda; assembly: GCA_000404065.3. Lineage (NCBI taxonomy): Eukaryota > Viridiplantae > Streptophyta > Pinopsida > Pinales > Pinaceae > Pinus > Pinus taeda. The sequence continues at coordinate 9,396 of APFE031414521.1, read as the reverse complement.
TTTGGTACAGAGGTGGTATTTGTGAGGGGCGGCCCGATGCAATGGGATGCCGCCAGCTGTCCCGGTGTACGTCGGTAAAACCGTCGGACATCGGGTGCTAACTGACACTCACAAAAGGGCGCCCGATATACATAAGGGCCGTCGGATCAGGGAGGGCTGATCCGACGGTGGACGGGAGGAGAAGATGCGCGGGTTTTTTGTGAAACAGCGCGCGTGATAAACTTTAAAATTTGCGGCCGCAGGTGGGTTTTGGACTTAGGTTAAAGACTAATTTGTTTCGGCGCATTGGTTATTTATCAATCAAATATTAATAAATCCCAAAAATGCAATGCGCGGGGTGTTGTATGGTTTGGTGAGGGTTTTTTTTGTTTTGGAAGGAGTCCAAACACCTTGGAGGGGAAATTTATGTAGAGATGAGGGTTCTTACTAAGATCCAGGTGAACTTAGTAATTCCCAAGGGGATATTTATGGTTATGTTTCAACCAGAGGGATGGGATATTTACATAGGGGAATTATCACCATAGTTTTAGTAGGGGGAAGGGAAATAGATAGGGATTTACATAATAATGTCAGGAGTTAATATGAAAATGACAAGAAAGCCCTAAGTCTCAGAGATTTTAGGCTTTAAAGGGGAGATAGAACTTTGTAGAGAAAATATGGACCCTCCTTGAGTAAAGCAGATCTTTATCAAGGCAAATGATATGGAAAATGATGAAACTAAGAGATATCAAGTAGATCTTGACCTCTTTAGGGGAAGTTAGTAAATGACTTAGGGAAGAGGAAGAAAGGGAAGTTAGTCATGCCTCGCTTGAAGTCCTTCATATGATTTCTTGCCTTGCCATACAGATTGAATAGATATAACATTTGAAAACACAAAACTGATCATAATCATTGATTCTGCAACCACAAAACTACCTACCCAGCCTACTTACCTAGCATTTTTTCTTCTTTTGGTTTGGGTGCACTTAGACTTGCAGACCCAACTTTTCAACTTTTTTCTTTTTTCTGTCCTCCTATCTACAAACTACCCTTATTTCTTCCAAGGGCCCAGATTAAGCAGTTGGGCTCCTTTGATTCTCTACCTATCTAAGAATCTGCCAAGATTAAGCTGTTTGGACAGATTATTCACTCTCTATATTCTAAAACAGAAAATTGAAACCTAGGGAGACCAAGATTAAGCTGTTTGGACCTCCCTTTAGCTAAAAATTTTACAAAAATGGAATAACTCTTCAAAATTGGAATGCAACAGATGAACTTTGACTAGCACTCTTTCATGGCCTCTTTTTTTGGTGTCGGTCAGCAAATATGGAGCATTGCATCATGCAAAGTATGACATATTTGGCCTGTAAAAATGTCAATCATGAAATATGAGTAACTTGCTGTAGTAGGAGGCTAACAGTGGCTCCACTTGGGGATGGCTTCTTCTTGTGAAAAGCAAAGAACAACAGGTCAGACTGGCTTGATCTTCTGTTGTTGCTGTGCATCAAAAATTCTCAGTGCTGACTGTTAGATTGATTTTGAAATTTTTGCCTGGAAACAACACTTTCCCTCAACTGATTTGCTAGTGAGCTGTGAAGCACTGCCTGCTTTCTTCTGCGTGCTTTAGCATTCAGACTGTTACAAAAATAAAATAAAGTGCTGATATATACAAACATTTATGTACAGAAAATAACACCGCCTGTTTTTTCTCAGTCAAAAGGGATCATGGTAATGTTTTAACATTCGGCCATTAAAAGGGCCTTCTTCAGCTGTGCTACCATCTAGAGATTTGAGAAAATATGTGTTATTGCCTTGCACAGCGCTGATAATGTATGGACCATTCCAAAGAAAATCAAATTTTGCATGTTTGCCCTTGTCCTCTCTTCGTGAGTCCCACCTTAGAATTTTGCTGCCAACCCAGAAGTCCTCTGCTTTAGCTTTCTTATCAAACATATTTTTGAGCTTCTCTTGCAACATTTGAGCTCTGTGATATACTTGCTCTCTGGTTTGCTGAAGATGAATGGTTTGATTAACCATTCTCTGCATGTCATTTGGTTCAACCTGAATCTCCTGTAACAGTTTGATAGTAGGAATGCCCAAAGATGAAGGAAATCTGGCTTCCATGCCATATACTAGCTCATAAGGGCTCATCCCAATAGATTTCTTGGTTGACAGTCTGTCTGCCCACAAAGCAGTTGTGAGTTTCCTATGCCAGTTCTTTTTGTTTTCCTCTAGCAGCTTCTTTATGATGTTGATGAGGCTTTTGTTGGATGATTCGGCCAAGCCATTACCTTGAGGGTAGTAAGCTGTAGAGTGGCCTAGGGTAATGTGGAATTTATGGCAGAAGTTGATCATCTTCTTGGATTTGAAGGCAGCAACATTCTTAGTGATGATTTTCTCAGGGCAGCTAAATCTGGAAAGGATATTGCCTTCAAGGAATTGGATAATGGTGGAGTCATTGGCTTGTCTACATGGGATGGCTTCAATCCACTTAGTGAAATAGTCAGTGGCTGTTAAAATCCACTTGTGCTGGCATGAGGAAGAGGGATGAATTTCTCCAATCAAGTCGAGACCCCATTGTTGAAAAGGCTTCTCGGTTGAAATGGGCTTAAGGGGCAAAGGCAGTAATTTTCTTTTCCCTTCAAATATTTGGCATTTGTGAAATGAAACAACAAATTTCTTAACATTTGCAAATAGAGAGGGCCAGTAATAACCAGCCCTTAAAATCTTGTCAGCAATGGACTTCCAATATAAGTGTCCTCCACAAGCCCCTACATGGAATTCTTTCATGATGCTATTAGTTTCATTCATAGTCAAACAATTAAGCAATATACCTTTATGATTTTTCCAAAACAAAGCACCATCTATGACACAAAACTTTGATAATTTCATCCTTAAAAATATTTTCTTAGTCCTGGACAATCCTGGGGGAGCACACAGGTTTAACAATACAAAGCAAATATCAGCATACCATGGGGAGTGCAAAAAGGTTTCACTGATCTGTGGAGCCGCCAGCTCCGGTTCATTGTCCAGTTGATTAATGTCTAAGGCTTGAAAATTTGTTTCAGACATTAGTTTGGCTAAACCTTGCCCTTTTATCAGCTTGGTAGGTTTTATCTCAATATCGTATTCAAGAATGCTAGCAATCCACTTGCCTTTTTTGCCTTCTAGTCCCTCTTGAGTTAATATGTCTTTTACCACGGAGTTTGGGACATAGGCAATCACATGGGAGTATAAGATGTAAATTCTGAAGTCTTTGATGGCCTTAACAAGGGCATAAGCCTGCTTTTCCATGATCTGATATTTCAAGGGTGCATCTCTTAAAGCTCGGCTGAAGAAATCAATTGGCCTTTCATTACCTTGGTCATCCTTTTGCAAAAGGACAGCGGCTATGGTGTGCTCAGATGCAAAAGAAAAAATGATAAAATCTTTGTCGAATTGGGGACTAGTGAGGACAGGCGTTTGAGTCAAGGCAGTTTTGATACTCTCAAAAGCTTGCTTGGTTTCCAGAGACCATTTTACCTTGGAAACCTTTTTTAACATATTGCTCAATAGCCTTATTAGCTCGGCTAGGTTTGGGATAAATCTTCTTAGGAAATTGATCTTTCCAAGGAATGCTTGCAACTCTTTTATGTTTCTTGGATATGGGATTTGGAGGATAGCTTGAATTCTTTCAGGATCAATTCTAATCCCATCTTTCGATATGATATGGTCTAGAAGATTGCCTTCCTCAAGGGCAAAAAGGGACTTCTTAGGATTCAAGGAGATGCCATATTTCCTGCATGTCATGAAAATTTGCCTTAGATGCTTAAGGTTCTCTTGGTCAGATTTGGAGAAAGGGGTTAGGTCATCAAGGTAAACAACAAGGAAATCATATATCTCCTTGGCAAATGCAATATCCATTGCTCTTTTAAAAGCAGCACTAGCGTTCTTTAGCCCGAAAGGCATTTTAACATACTTAAATGTTCCCCACGGTGTGGTAAAGGCTGTCTTGTCTTGGTCATCCGGGTGAACAAGTATCTGATTAAATCCTGAAAATCCATCTAGTAAAGAAATTCTAGATGACCCCACTACTCTTTGTAGGATATGGTCCATTTTGGGCAAAGGATAGTGGTCTTTTAGAGAGACCTGGTTTAAATTTCTCAAGTCTACACACAGTCTGATCTCTCCTGATTTTTTCCTTGTGGGAACTAAATTAGATACCCATTCAGAGAATCTGATGGGTGCAATGATACCTGCTTCAAACATTTTCTTTATTTCTTTTTCAATGAGAGGAAGAAGCATGGGGTTGATTCTTCTAAGTTTCTGTTTGAACGGTTTTTGATTTGGTTTTAAGGAATTGGTGTGCTGAATTACTGAGGTGTCATAGGACTTCAAGTCTTCATAACTCCAAACAAATACATCTTGGAATTCTTTGAACAGATCGACATATTTTGGTTTTTGATCAAGAGGCAGATTTTTGGATAATTTAATCATTTTGGGCTTGTCTGCTGTTCCTATATTATGTTCTTCAATAGCAGCATTTATAGGCTCCATTTTTGGTTTCTTGAGCACATCATTATTATCAAACATGTCTTCTAATGGAGTTAGACCAATAGGAAAAAAGTTATCCTTTAGGTCAATGAACTTAGCCTCAGCTTTAGTTGTTTCTTCTAAATGCATATGTTTCAGCTCTTGTATGTTTGCATTGTCAAAAACAGTTGGGTTGAGGATCTGTTTAGCTGTTGTAGCTGTTACAGTCTGCTGATTTTTTTCTGTTAGCTGTAGGGAATCGTTTATGGCATCCATGTCAACGTTTGTATTTGAAAATTCGCCCTCAAGAGTGAGGAAATTATTAATCTGGGCATCATTTTGAAACACTTGCCAATCTTTAACATTGTTAGGGACCGAGGGTCTATGTTTTATCTCAGCAGTGAAATGGTGATTTGGTTCAAAGGGAAGCTTGCATGTACTAGCAAAAGTTGCTAGGCTGTGAGCGTGAATATTATGGTCTCTTGAAATTTTGGCAAGCTTGGATTCATTGAAAGACTTGAGTATTTCTGTGGCAGCAGTCCTATAAGCTCTCATTCTATTGTCATTGGTAACAAAGTTACCTTTCATTTGTTGTATAATTAAATCGGAGTCACCTAGAATGGATACTTTTGCAGCTCCTAGGGCTTTAAGCAATTTAAGGCCTAAGAGGAGAGCCTCATACTCTGCCATGTTATTAGTACATCTGAAATTTAATCTATAGGCATGGAATTGTGCATGATTATCATGTGTATTATGAATCCATACCCCTGCCCCTGCTCCTAACTTATTGACAGAACCATCAAACTCTAAACACCATGTGATTTCTTGTTTATGGTTTGTATTAAGAGTTTCAGTTATTTGAGGATTGGGCAGACTTATAATTTCTGTTTCGGGAAGTTCTTCTTGTTTGCTAGTTGCTTTGACTGTTGTGACAGTTTCATGGGTACTGGCAATTGATTCCTCATTGATGCATGTTTCTTGCTCTAAGGCTGAAGGCTTCTCATCAGTTGGAGGATTGGTGTCATCATTAAATAAATAAAAGAATCCATTATCGGAATGGACTCGAGTAAATTGGGAAATTTCTGGGGCCTTTCCTCGACTACTTACCACATTACTTCATGCGTGTTTTCCCCTGTACAGTCTGGTTTTGGTTGCCCAAGATAGATTCAGTGGCGTATAGAGAGGTCAAGTTAAGGGATCCTTGCCAGTTTTCTCTCCCCATGATCTTCGATAGGAGTACCAGTTCTCCCGCTCTGGAATGTCGGAAAACTTACTACGCTCCATCAGGATTGTTTGTTGGGAAATTTGGACTAGAGACACGACAAAAGGTCTTTGAATTAAGCCTACACTTGACTTGACTCTGGAGTTTTCAAAAGGAATATATATCTTTGTAGGGTCTTGTGACATCAAGGTTTAGCTTTTCCATTACAGCTTTGGGCATAAGATTGTGTGAGGCACCTGAGTCAAACATAGCATTATGCAAGATTTTGTCATGTATGTGCAGACTGACATAAAAGGGTGGAACAGATCCATACGTTGATTTTCCATTAACCTCTGGAGCAAACAGTAGCTCAGGGGCATCATCTAGAACATTTACATCATCCCTGACCTCTGGCAGTTGAAGTGACCTTTGAATTTGTTGCCTATAGACATCATGCTTGGCAAGTTCAGAGAGGGGGATGGATATTTTAAGTTTGCCAATCTCTGCTTCTAAGTTAAATGGTTTCTCCAATGGAATCCTTGCATTAGTAGTAGCATATTTTTCCTTGTCAAGAGTGTTTTCTGTGTTTTCTTTTTGAATGTCAGCATTATGATGAATGACAGCTTGTGGTATGTCTGTTTTGGGCAGATTTTTAGGAATGTTGCTCCCCTCTTCTTTTGAGGAAGAGGGAGGCAGAGGCTGTTCAATAGAAGACTGCACGTCTGTCATGTCCTCTACAGTTACTTGATGCGGGTTTGGGACAGTCGTATCAACTGGTTCCTTATGATCACCTTGCCTTTAATTTTGTTGGGCTGTTTACTCTCTTTTGTTCTGCTAGGTGTAGGGACATCAATGGTCCTTGTTCTCAACTTGTATTGTTTGTGTACCTCATACACAGCAGTATCATAACCTTGTTTAAAATCAAAAGACTCACCAGACTTAGTTTGAAATTGATACACATCTTAGTAGTCCTGGTCTTCTCGAGTCAGAAAAATTTGTTGCTCATTTTTTGAATCTATCAAGTTCATGTGAGTCTCATCTGTTGGCTCACTGGATGTGGATGCCTCTGCATAGTTTTCTTGGAAAGGAGGCCTAATATCATGGTCGGGACTAGCCCTTCCAGCGTTTGGGTTTTGAGTTTTTCTGAAATTTGGGTTCCTTATGGCATTTGGCTATTGTCCTTCCCATGATGTTTTCCTCTCAACATTCTCTACTCTGTCTCCCAGCCTATGGATTCCAGTGATAATAACATCTAGCTTCTGGTCGAAGGCTGAGGGTTCTTCCTTGAAGGTGGTTCTTCTCTCAGTTCTAGCTCTGTTTCTTTTGGCAATTAGATTTGCTTCCACACTAACAGCAACGGTTTTCATTTCTGCAAGGCTTTGAGGGGCTCTTTCCCTTCACTGATAGGCCATTTCAACATCAAAACCATCAGGGAATTTGTACAAAGCAAGATTAGGTGGAGGTCTCAAGTTCTGGGGTATTGCATTATAAACATTATTAAATCTTGCACAATAGTCCAAGACAGTCTCCTGGGGGCCTCTTTTGATGTTGTCATATTCAGATAGTATGTGCAGGGGGTCTTTCTTTTTCTCCCATCTGTTGATAAACGAATGGTATAAGGCTTCTGGGTCTGCTATGGAATTCGCCGGGAGTGCTCTAAACCAAGTCTTATCGTCGCCTGTTAGAATTTGAACAAAAATTTTCATTCTCATGCTATCATCGTCAATCTCATAGCTCTCAAAGTAGTCCTGCATTTTCTTTGTATGCTGAAGAGCTGTGCAGGCACTTGTGCCATCGAAATAAGTTATTTTGGTCTGATAATCCTGAGGCATGGCCTCGAGATTTGCAGGTAGGTGTAAAGGTGCATATCTGTTAGCCATGTTGACAGGGACAAGTAGAAAAACTGGGGCAACTGGGATAACAGGAACAACCGGGGTAATAGGAGTAGTAGTGGTAGTATGAGTAAAGGATGGAGGTGTAGAAGAGCTGCTTGGAGAAGTGGATGATGAACAAGGGGAAATTGGGGTTGAACGAAATAGAACTTTAATGGGGGTCGGAACATAGCTTGGTTGAACTGTTTCCGGACTAGAAGCAGTAAAGTCTTCTTGTTGCTCTCGTTTCCTAAGGGTCTTAGAGATTAGATTTGGATTTTCAAAAACAGCTGGGGGATTTGGATCAAGATTTGATCTTGTATGACGCGTTTGCTTTTTAGGAGCCAGCTTCTAACCTTTTTTTTGGGAATTTTTCTAAGAACACAGGTCCACCAAGACTTTTAAAGGTCGGTTTCTTCCTCTGCGGAGCTTCAGACTGGTTTTGTGAGATTATCTGAGAATATACCTAGTGGAGTCGCCATTTAAGTTATCACTTAGGTTGTCCCTAAGCTCCTGAAGGGATACGGCCGAGGTAACCACAAACCAATCTTTGGTTTGCAGGTTCTAGCCCACCTGCAATCAGAGAGGGCTCTCTCTTAATGATTTAGCTTTGTTGATGATGATTTTAGGCTAGCTATTGGGTTCAGTGGGTTTTGTTTAAGTTTTGATGGGGTTTGAATGGAAGGAAGTTGCATTCAAGCAAAGAGGCAAGGGATAGTGTGATAAGTTTCAAACCATTGGGCATGGAGTCATGGAATGAAACAATACCAATTTGCTACACATGAAACAATACCAATTTGCTGAAAAGATGGAATGAAAGTCAGAGATGAAAGGCAATTAAGAATCTTTCATCAGCTAACAGAGAAAGGAGGTGAATGAATGGTTATCTAGGAGCAGTTAAGAATTCCTAAACTAACATTCATATGTGAAAGAAACTGTGTAAACATGATCATTTAAGTATGCATATTCATGGCTGTTCCTGATGAAAACATGCAGAAATCACAGAAATTGAGCATAGGGTGTTGCCAAGCAAATCCTAAACTATTCTTTCTTTCTGTAATTATAGATGGTGGAACGTAGATGATAAAACAAAAATAGAACTGTTACACAAAAATATCGTGACCTTGATTATTTGCAGTCAGTATGGGTCTATCACCACCTATGCCAGCTTCCTAAGCAAGTCTCAAACCTCAGCTCTTCAAAACAAGCTTTAGAAATGAGAGAAAGACATCAAAAAAGCAATATAACTCTGGTTCCGCACTTTCTCTCACTTTTGCCTGTGGGCCCGCACCTTTTATTCAGAATACCTGTGTACTTATATGCTCTGTATGTAAAGGGGAGGGTGCATACTCATGTGAAAGTCAAAAGGCGCAATTTTTATCTTAAAAAACTCACTTTGGGTTAATTCTAGAGGTTTCTAGAAGGAATTTTGACGTGGATTGTTCGCTCCAAAGTGGTTCATGCATCCCAAAAGAGAAGGATCTAATCCCTTTTTAGGAGGAGCTATCCCTTTGAAGGAGGATTCTATCTCTTTGAAGGAGGACCTAGTAATTGCCCTCCATTGCACTATAAATTGAGGCATTGGGTTAGTGGCTAGAGAGGTTAGAAGCTGAATTTTTGAGGGTAAATGCTAGTGAAATCAAGACTTCCTATTTGAGCTTAAGAGGAGATATCACATACCTTTTTGTCTTCATTGGGGAGTGAGTGAAGCTTGTCAAAGTAGAGGAGACTTCTTGTTGGACCCTGGGAGGAGCTTGTACAGCGTCAAGGCAAAGGTTGTAAAGTTTTTCTTCTTTTGAATTAATACAATCAGGCTCATTTTTCTCAACAAGT
>APFE031414512.1:0-18716 GCA_000404065.3 Pinus taeda | reverse complement strand
TTGAAGTAACACCTTAGTGTGAGAGTGAAAGAAATAATATCCCTTTTCCATTAAAAGAGGATTTGCAAACATGAGGTTGACCTGAACTAACAAATTTGGATTACGACGAGAGGAGAGAGGAAAAAACACGCAGCCAAGAGGAACAAATGCGCAGCTAGGGTTTCGAAGAGTTTCAGAGCTTGCTCCTTATGGAGGCCACAGAGGAGGGAGCTCCACTCCCTCCTACAAGGAGGCTGTAGCCAGTAGGGGCAAATCCCTATTGGGAATTGTTAGAGGCTCTGGTGAAGAGGAAAAAAAGAAAAATACTAAAGAAAAGGAGACAGATGGGGTCAGGCCCTAGGAAAATGTCAGTAATCAAGACTAGGAGGAAGAAGACAAAAGACAGAGAACAAGAGACAATAAACAAAAGGGACCATGCATACCCAAAACAGAGACTACTCCTAGAGTAGTGCTAAACGATCTTGCACTGTAGGCCCACAGGGAACACATGGGGACTTACGCTATAATCTGCAAATTTATGGGACTATGGCCCACAGAAAAGGCTTTACAAATGTGGATCATGTACCACTGGAAACCCAAAGGTAGCATCGATCTGCATCTCGAATCAAAGGGATTCTTCACTGTGGTGTTTACAAGTATCGAAGACAAAGACAAAATATTCGAAGGAGGGCCCTACTTTTATGCAGCAACTGGCCTCTATATGCAACCCTAGATAATGAACTTTGTTCCGGAGAAAGAGACTTTCACTTTAGTTCCTATCTGGGTAAGGCTCTATTCTCTTCCCCTTGATTACTGGCAAACTGAATTGCTTGCGGCCATAGGAAATAAACTGGGTTGTTTTGTTAAAGCTTCGGAAGCCAAAAAAAGGGGAAAATACACATCTTATGCAAGAATTTGTGTAGAAATGGATCTATCAGGAGCCCTTCTAGATGAAGTCATCCTGGAAGTTTTTGATGAGGATTGGGTGCAAACAGTGGACTATGAGCATATCCCATTCAGATGTCATAAATTCCATGAACATGGGCACTTGTTCAGAGATTTCCCTCTCAGCAAAATAGAAAATAGAAGTAAACAAAATGAAATAAAGGACACAAAGAGCTTTCAAAAAGTTGCAAGTAAAGGAAAAGGAGGCAAAAAAGGACCAAAATATCTACATACTGAGAATCAAAAGGCCAGTCAAAACATGTATCAAGCTTTGGAAGAGAATGAAGAAATAGCAAATGAAGACCAAACTATGAAGGACGGCCCTAACGAAAAGGAAGAGACAGGAAATTGCAACCCAATACAAAAGATGGGTAATGACAAAGAAATTATAATGAATGAATCAAAACTAGAGTTGGATCAGGAAATGACCCATAGTGAAACAGATCTGGAGGATCATGAACTTCAAAAAATTCTAGAAAAGGAACACCTAGATCTAGAAGGGTTCTTGATGCAGGGAACAACGGGAGGGATAGATTCACTACCTCAAGAAGACTGTAACATAATTCAACAATTGTTTTTAAAACTCAAGAAAATGGGTTAAATAAAAGTAAAACCACCGATAAGCAAGAGTACAAAGGTGTGAAGAGAATTAAATCAACTCCAGGATTAGCTACTAGAAGTGTAGGAAAGAAAAGAGGTAGAAAAAAGCAGAAGGACCTCCTGATGGAGTGTGGAAAGTTAATGATAGACTCAAGTAAGATGAAAGATCTAACTAGTTACTCCTTCACAAATCTTGAATTATGAAGTTCACATCTTGGAAAATTAGATGTTTGAGTAGTAAAAGAAAACAAAGAATGCTAAGTTACAGAATGAAACAAGAAATGCTGGATATGATCTTCATTCAGGAAACCAAATGTTCCATCCAGAAAGATAAACAAATTCATAGTAAATGGCTAAACAGATTCGAGTATTTAGAAGTTAAAGCTGAAAACACAGCGGGGGGCATTCTAACTCTTTGGAATCCCCAGAAAATCAGTATTATAGATGCTGAAGCATCCAGAAATTACTTATCAGTGGTCGTGCAACTTGTTGGGGTTTTGGAAACCTTCATGGTTACAAATGTTTATGGCCCTCAAAAATTAGATGATAAACTTAAATTGATAGACTCCCTAAAATATCTCAGGAATAGACAGGATCGGATTCTTTGGATCATGGGAGGGTATTTCAACATGATCAAGTCTCTTTCGGAAAAGAAAAGGAGGAACCAAAGTGCTAGCCAAAGATTCTTTAGCGTTCCAATCATTCACAGAAGATATGAAGTTGGTTGATGCAGAAGTGAGCAATGGCTTTTTTACTTGGAATAATAAAAGAGGAGGTGAGGCACAGGTAGCCTCTAAATTAGACAGGTTCTTGATTTCAGAGGAGTTGATGATTATAAACAAAGAAATAACAACGATAATCCTTCCCTTCGGAGGGTCCGATCACTGGCCGATTCAACTGGAAATCCAAGGTTTGGCTTCTCCCAGAAATAGGCCCTTCAAGTTTGAGAACATCTGGTTCTCCCACCCGAATTTCATCAATAACATTGAAAAATGGTAGTCTGAAGATTTGCAATTACAAGGATCACCAATGTACCTCCTTCACAAAATACTAAAACATGTCAAGTTCAGACTCAAAGAATGGAATAAGAAGGATTTTGGAAACATTTTTGTGAACAAAAGATCTTTGGAGATCAAAATTCAGGATCTTAACCAGGCTTTGATCCAAGAAGGCTTTGATAAAATTAAAAGTGAACAGGCAGATAAACAGCATCAAGAATGGGAAAATTTATGCAAACAAGAGGAAATATTTTGGAGGAAAAAGTCTAGAGTTCAGTGGCTCAAAGAAGGAGAAAGGAACACAAAATTTTTCCACAAGTCCACCATAGCTAATAGAGCATACAACAGAATCTCTTCGATAAAGAACGAGAATGGGGAGCTTCAGAACACTCATAGAAATATTGAAGTTGTGTTTGTTCAATATTTCCAAAACATCACTCGAGAAAACAATCCAAATAGGGATTATTCCATCAAGGAAATGATAAGGCATATCCCTAAGTTGGTTTCCAAAAAGGACAATTTTAACCTCAATAGACCGGTCATCAAAGAGGAAGTAAGCGAAGTTCTCAAAGAGATGCAGAATTGTAAAGCACCAGGACCGGACGGTTTCAATGTGGATTTTTTTAAAACTTGTTGGCATATTGTCAAACAAGATATTCTGAATGTGGTGGAGGATTCCAGGTGTAACAATACTGTCCTGAAAGCCTTCAATATCGCTTTCATCTATTTGATCCCCAAATAGGATTTAGCGCAAATGGCAAATAAGTATAGACCCATAGCCTTATGTAATGTAGTTTACAAGATAATATCCAAGGTTGTTGCCAATAGACTAAGACCTCTCCTTCCTCACTTAGTATCAGAGGAACAGGCAGGCTATGTGGAGGGCAGACAAATTTTAAATAACATTATCCAAGCCCATGAGGTGGTTCATACGCTTACCAGTAAAAAGTAGGCAGGGATGATCATGCAATTGGATATTGCCAAAGCTTATGACAAGGTGAATTGGAATTACATCAGGAAAGTTCTCACTGTTTTTGGTTTCGATCACAACTGGGTCAGATGGGTCATGGCTCTGGTAACTTCATCCAGCTTTTCAATTTTGGTGAATGCCTCTCCCTCAGAGATCTTCATTCCTTCGAGAGGCCTCAGGCAGGGAGACCCGCTCTCTCCCTTTCTTTTTATCCTCATGATGGAAGGACTAGGTAGATCCATTAAAAATGCTAAGGATTTGGACAAAATTAAAGGTCTTCATTTATCTGAGAATGGTCAAGCTCTGACTCACCAATAATTTGTAGATGACACCATGCTACAAGGAATCCCCACAGTCAAAGAAGCTTCTCCCTATAATCAAATCCTGAAGGATTTTGCCATGCATACAGGTATGGAAGTCATTCTCTCCAAATAAAAAATCTTCTTCTTTAATACTAATATTGATATTCAGAGAAATATCTCAAGAATTCTTGGCTTCCAAAGGGATTCCCTCCCCACAAAGTATTTAGTAATCCCACTCACAGCCAAACCTATGCATAAGAGTACCTGGGAACAAGTGCTTAACAAGATGCATGACATAGTCAGAAATTGGACCTTCAGGGTCTTGAACTTAGCTAGGCGGTTTGTTCTGACAAAGGCGGTTTTACAATCCATCCCGGTTTTTATGTTATCAGCTCTCCTAGGTCCCAAAGGGGTTTTAGAACAATTTAGGAATATACAAAGAAATTTCTTCTGGGGTAAGGAAGAAACAAAGAAGAAGTGGGCCCTGGTTTCTTGGGACAAAATCTGTAAACCTAAAAGTCATGGGGGCCTGGGTTTGGATGATCAGGAGATTCTCAACAAAGTGCTTGGAGCCAAGCTTTGGTGGAGATGGGTTCAAGAGCCAACAACACAGTGGGGAAGGATATGGAAAGAGAAATATGCCAACTCTTGGCACACTAATGAACTCATAAGGATGTCTAGGAATTTAAAAGGATCTCACATCTGGAAGAGAGCCTGGGAAAATAGAAGCCTAGTTCAAAATCACAGTTTTTGGGAAATTAGAGCAAGAGATCTTGCACTCTTTTGGGAGGACAAATGGCAACAAGAATCTATGCTTTTATGAGAGGAATTTGTAAGCCTCAAATAGAAAACAAATGTCCAAGGGTTAAACAAAGTTAAGGATTTCTGGGATCCTACTCAAAACTCCAGAAAATGGAGAAGATGGAGGAAAATGGAGGGCAGAGATGACAACCTCATTAGAATAAAATTAGAGGCTCTGGAGAACTTGCTGAAACAAAGAATGATTTTAGGGCAGGATCAATTGAGATGGGGCAATAACAATAAAGGTACCTTTAATTTCAAGGAAGATAAAGGTATTCTTCTGGAACTTGATTCCAGTGCTCCAGAAAATACCTAGAAGCACCTTTGGAAGCACCAAGGTTGGATAAAGATCAAGCTTTTCATGTGGCTGGTTTATCATAAGAAAATTTTAACGTGGGACAACATAAGGAAAAGAGGGGTAATGGGGCCTTCCAAATGCCGGCTTTGTGAAGAGAAGGAGGAGACCATGGAACACATTCTTAACAGTTGCTCCTACACCACCTGGTTGTGGGATTCTTTCTCCACCATTTTCCATCAAACAGACAGGGACATGAGAAGTATCACAAATACCCTAATAAAGTGGAGAGGTAACTATTTGGAGAATGAGTACCTTAACTTAGCCTGGGCCTTAACACCAAGTTTCATTATCTGGAATGTTTGGAAAGAAAGAAATAAAAGAATATTTAAGAACGAAAAGGTTATTCCTCTAAGACTTTTTGATCTGATCCTAAAACAGCTCAGGGAGACTGTGAGTATCTCAGTTCGCAATCTCCCTAAAAATCCCCCCTCTGAGGTTGAGCTCGTAACTCTTAGACAACTAGGAATGGAAGGAATTATTCCCCAAGGACTGAGCAAGAAGAACATAATTATTGAGACAGAGAAGGACTTCTGGCATCCTCCTCCGAAAAGCTATCTAAAATATAATATTGATGGGGCTTCAAAAGGCAACCCGGGATCAGCAAGTTTTGTAGGAGTTTTAAGAGATTATAAGGGCAGTATCATCTTTATCTTTCACTATCATTTGGGAAGAGCCACAAATAATATGGCATAATTAATGGCTATGGAACAATGTCTTGAGTTTCTGATCCAGTACCATGTTTCAAATGTTATTGTTGAAGCAGACTCGGAGATCACCATTAACTCTGTGAAAAAAATCAATGGCGGATCTCGACAAGAGAAAGTATTTACATACTGGAAATTAATACAGGTCTACCAAAGAATCTACGTTCACCTCCAGAAGCTTCGAACGATGAGTTTCAATCACGTTCGTAGATCGGCCAACAAACTTGCAGATCTTCTTGCCAATCAAGGGGTGAATAATACTGATGGCGAAATGGCGAAAAAGTGGCAGGAAACACCACAAAATAGAATAAAATTTCTCTGCGAAGAACAAGCCATAGAAGATAAAGAAATATTCAGAAATTAGGCCAGGATGACTAGCACAGATTGAGTTCTCCAACCAGTATTGGTTTTCCTTCCAGCATGCACATGGTTGACAGAAAAGCAAATTTTGGTTTCATTTTACCCTAGAGGCAGTCGGAAGGGATGCAAAGTTCTTTGATTGAAAAGGTGCTAGGTATTTTCCCACAAAAGTACCTTACCGGAGTTCAGTTCTGTAGCGGGAACATTCAAATTGCAGGGTTCATTTTTCAGGCTACCGGATGTCTTCCCCTTTTCCGTTTTCGGGCTTGGAAAACTTGGCTTGCACGGTTTTCTGGTGATCACGCATTTCATCAGTGGTTAATGGTTTTGTTATTGTGGGAGTGATTCCATAGAGCTTGTTACATGTGGCAGGTGGTAGACTTTGAAACCACCTTTGATCGCGCACTATTCCTCATTAGTGTTAGGCCGTGCGATTTGATTTCCGGTCGTTGGATCCAATGCCCTAGATTAATGGTTGGGATCGATCGTGTTGTTGTGGGGTTAGGTGGGCTCTGTCCTCTCTTTCGTTTTGGAGTGCTTTCCCACTCTTTAGTGGTGTGTGGTTTTTGCGCGGTCAGTAGGGTCTATTATTGTGGGTGGGCCTAGGAGACTTTGTTTTTTGCGTTAGTTTGAGTGGGGGCTTGTCTTGCCTTTACATGTTTATTCTCATTATGTAAGTTGATCACCTTAGTAGATTGGGAGGTCTTGATCTTTGAAAGGATTTCAGTTTCCCATTTTCTGGTTAAGGATGGGGCTTTGTACAATATGTAATTTTTCTGTTGATTTAATGAAATAGAAGGATCGACGCTTGCTTCAACAAAAAAGAAGTAACACCTCAGTGTGTTCTTCCTATTCACAACACTCCTAGATTATTTGGCATAAACATATTGGTGAGCCTTGGTATTGCACTAAGAGTGGTGCAACTCCCAAGGGCTTCTCAACTCTATTTATCAACCCGAGGTTTGTACAAACTTCTAGGTGACAATGCTATATACAAAGTAGATGAAATTTTACTCATGCCACCCTAAACTAGTACACTTGATGAATAGTGCTCCAAGACCATTCTTCTAGATAAAGTTCCCCACTAATAATGTCTTAGAGTAGCTAATGAACAAACCAAACATAATTACATGTTGATGCCTCTTAGAGTTGCTTTCTTTTGGAGGTGGCTTGACAAGGAGGGAATATATCTTGTAGGAAAATTTTTGCTTCAACATGACCCCATTCTCATGAAGCCATTATAGAGATTTCCATCCAAATAGATCTAACTTTGCAAAATCACTGGGGCGGTTGAGGAGAAAATTTGGAATGAAACTGATGTGCCCTAGAATCCCCCAGAAGTGGACTCCAAAATTCCCAAGCACCTTCATAGAATACATGGTGAGGGGAGGATGCCAATGACTCTCTTCCTTTCGTAGCCTAGGAAGAGGAGATTCCATGCGCCTAGATAACACAATGTGTTTGTCCCCAAGGATGTGTCCCATAATTGATTAGAATGCCAAACAAAAGAGTTAATTTCCAACTCCATGAGTGTAGTATTAACTTGAACGCCCGCCCCCTGCCGCCAATTATGATTTTCCCTGGTGTGAAATCTCGAGGTGACATGCTTACCTTGCAACCTGGTACACCTCCCATTCAATTTCTTTGGTCCATTTGTATCCTCTATCATGTTCACCAACATCCCTTGCTCACACAAATTAATTGTCGATCACGCAGAGTATAGAAACTGAGTGTGGCTTCCTGTGCTTTGGCTTGATAGGAATGATGATGAGGTGTTTTGGTAGCTCCCTTACATGTGTAAGCTGGCGGGAAGGAGAAAACACACCTCCCCACCTTTTTGCATCCCCACCACTCCATTTGGGGACTTTGTAAAGCTAATTGTTAATCTTAATCCCACTATGTAGAAAAGGAGACGGAGGGACAAGAAAATACTCACTATTAAGTTTCCATTTGTAAATGGCCATATACTAAGGTAAAAAAAGAGAGGAAATGTAGTCTTTAATAAGATAAATATATTGCAACCATTTTTGTATGCTCATAATTACATTCCCATAAACTAGGGAGTGTAAATATACCATTATTTTTGTTTGTTTCCTATGGATAAATTTAAGGCAAGTCTTTATGAAATATTGGAATGACTAAGCAAACACTAAATTTAAAGATTATGATATGTGAAAAACTAGTGTGTCTTCTTATTCCTTGGTGACAGAAGGAATGGGCTAACCCAAACAAGTCATAATCAAGAGCGTCAAATTTAAAGATTAAGATATATGAAAAACCAATATGTCTTCTTATTCTTTAGTAAAAGAAAGAATAAGCTAACCTAGACAATTCATAATCAAGAGTTTAAGTGCTTGCTCCATGACTAAGTTTAACAACCCTATGAAATACTAGTATGTCTTCTTCAGGAAGAGTGAGCTAACTTAGACAAGTCACAATCAAGAATTTAATAGATTGCTCCATGACTAGGTTTAACAACCTTGATTCTTACCTAACAAATAATAAACAAAACAAAATAATGAAAAACAAAGTCTCATTGGATATATAATTGATTCAAAATCTATTATTGGCAATGCACAATAATATTTAAATATCAATAATTGGATATGGAATTATTCAAAATTTATTTTGGGCAAAGTAGGTGGGAAACTACTTAGTTAATTGTGCATAATAATATTCAAATATTAATCATGTAGGTAGTAGGAGTGGAAGGGCCAACCATTGGACTCTAAAAGTGTGGTTGCATGATGATAAAACCTTGTTGATGGAAATGATAGGCCTTGAACTAATTAGAGGCATAAACTATCAATTATAAGAAAAAGAACATGTTAATAGACAAATTTAATTTCTTTAAAACTGGGGTGAAGGACATGGTGACAAAAACTCAAACATTCTAATAAAAACTTTGATGTCAACAACTATAGTGGGAGTAAATGCATAGCCAAAATGTACATGGAAGTGAGCATGATGCCAATAAGTCGATGTCCCATTACAAATTAGAAATAAAAGGTGCAAAACTAGTTAGAAATATTTTAAGCAACATAGATTTAAAATTTTGTAAATTTAGCATTTTACAATTACACCAATTAAAATTTAACATGATGTTTTTAGAACACTCTAGTATAAGAATAACATGATGTTTTAGAACACCCTAGTATAGGGTTTCGTGGACAATCATATTTATAAAGAATAAAAATAATAAAGATAATTAAGTATATGAAGAAAACCCTAATCGAGAATAAAAAAATAAAGATAATTAAGTATAAGAAGAAAACCCTAATCGCGAATAAAAAGAGTAAAGATATTTAAGTATAAGAAGAAAACCCTAATGATATAAATAGAAATAAGAGGGGAAGAGGAAGAAGAGGTGCCTCTTTCTGATTATCAGGAGAAAGATGCAGAGCTTGAGGTAGTCTTTTTGATTATCAGGAGAAAGATGCAGAGCTTGAGGTACGTCTTTTTGATTATCAGGAGAAAGATGCAAAGCTTGATGATGTTCTTAGAACAATGCCCAACTAGGAAAAAGAGTAGTTGTATAAAGCGAGATGAATTATTTCTCCTAACATTCAAGGCCGAGAAAAGAATGAATGCAAAGAATATATGAGGGACTGCGACAAGAACTCCTCCTCTGCAAGCTGAAGGTAAGTTATTGAGAAGAAATTCATCTGTAGAGTAACATATGTATATTGTGATTGTGATTTGGATTTAGATTTTATCTTGACGATTGAAAAAATAAAAATCTAGATAAAAAACATTGTATTGAACTTTAGATCTACACATTCTTAACTCAGATCTATGCATTATTAGATAAACTCTAAGATCCTCATTTAGATCCATATGTATATCACATATAGAAATTCATTAAATCAACATATGTATTAATAGATTCTGGACACACCCACTATCAACTCCTTACCATAAATTTATGCCTAAAATCCACTTAAAAACTAAACCATATATAGATCTACTAAATTACACCTCATAAATTTGAACGGCTATTATCTACTGTATTAAGTCTATTATCTACTGTATTAAGTCTATAAGTTATTAGATCTCACGTGATAAAACTTCATTAAACCCCACACATAATATCATTGATGAGAAAAATGAAAAGGGTTTCAAACTAAAAAAGGATTTCAAACTAGTAAACCCGTAGATCCCTCCCGGTGTTGAATCATGAGTATACTCGTTTTGCAGTGTTTTTTGTTTTGTTTTTAAATTAGGGAATGACTAGGCTAGTGTAATGACTGCGCTTGTCCTTTGAAAATGAGAGTGCCATTTACATGTTTGTTCGTAAACCCTTTTCTCTCTCCGTTTGCAGGTTTCTATTTTTCAAAATTAGTAAGTCACTCAGAAAAAATTATGTGCATTGTCCATGCCTTTTATAAATTACTAATAATAAAATTCTTGCATCTGCTTTTTTTTTTTCAATAATTTTCCAAATGCTATGATTTTGTTGAGTGTCTGCTTTAAATAAAGTATCAGCTACAACGGTTGTCTTTTGTTTTCTATCTTCATTGTTAAAATATTGTTGAAGTGGAAGATGCTTACATCACCTCTGTTTCAATGGCTATGGATCATAACATGAGATATTTTTGAATATTTGGTATTTTATTTGGCTTTCAAGTTTTTTTGGTCTATATGTGGAGTTAGAATATTGTTGAAGTGGAAGATGCCTACATCACCTTTGTTTCAATGGCACGTGGATCATAACATGATATATTTTTGAATATTTGGTATTTTATTTGGCTTTCAAGTCTTTTTGGTTTATATGTGGAATCAAGCACTAGCAAAAATAATTTTATGTGATGTGTAAATCAAGCTCTAGTAAGAATTCAAAAAACTAGATTATTTGCAAACTAAATGCATGAACTTTGCTACTGTTTAAGATTTGTCATACTACACTTATTATTTGTTAGGATAAAAAAGCCTACAACCAATTGACTTACGATTTTTGTGGTTGCTAAGGGAAAGTAAGAATATAATGGAACATATATTGCTTATGTAAGAAAGTGGCATTAGCATAATTGCTTTGAAAAAATAAGCCATAACATAATGTGTTAAGTGTATAGCTAGAGTAAGTTAGACAAAGGATGCTAGAAAATATTAATAAGACATAGAATCAATCCAAGCTTATAGGCCAAAGAATTGCAACAAAGATGTTAAAATCCTTAGCTATAGCTTGTCAACTTCAAGATGTACTTATGAGGCATTGTACCCATCAATTCTATAATGTACAGTCTACTTGTTAAGAAAAGTTGAAAAATACTAAAGCAATCAACTAATAATCAGAATTTAAGTACACTATAGTGCTAAATATTATTAATATTTAGCACTATTAATATCATTATTTTTCTATTAATATCATAGATACGGAGAATCTGGCGCGATGAGCCTCCAACAGTTTGTGACAGAAATGTCAGAGCTGTATGAAGTGGGAGTGTTCACATTAAGTGGTAAAGGAAGAGCAGACAGCTTCCTGCACAAGATCGATCCAGATCGTCATCTCATCAAGTTCAGGCTGTACAAAGATTCAGCCAAACGTAGAGTTAAAGATCTATCTCGGCTGGGAAGGGATCTGCGGAAGGTAATCATCATTGACGACAACTCTAGATCATACAAGTTGCAGAAGAGCAACGCGATCCCAATCAAAAGCTTCGAGGGTCTGAAGTCGCACACAGAGCTCACACAGCTCATCCCCCTCCTACGGATTCTCAGCAAAGTGGACGACGTTCGCGCCAAAACTTGCTGAGAAATTCCAGGTTCATGATCCGCCTGTGAGTGATGTACTAGATGCTCAAATTTGAAATTGGAAGTTACATTGTACCTTTTATCTGGTAAGAAATCGAAGCCGAAGTATAGGTTACTGGGAAGCCAAAAATATGAAGCATTTGCTGCTCCACCGTCAACAAATTCATTGGATTTTAAGACTCCTGATTTTTAAGAGTGCCGGAATTGGAATATGTGAATTCTCTTTCCAAATCAAAACAACGTCCTGCTTCAGGTATTGTCTCAAATCTAGCTAACGTTGGATATGTTCTTATCAATGTGATATATTCTTCTGTTTTCTGTAATCTCAAAAAACTTTTTTTTGTTTGCTACTTGCTACTTCTTACATGTGTAGATGCTGCGTGTCAATATATATTAGTATTTAGGATTATTTTGAAAATATATATTAGTATTTAGGATTATTTTGAAAAGATGTTCATGTTTAAAAAGATGCTTGTTTAAAATATCTGAAACTAGGCTGAAAATTGAGCACTTTGCATGGAGAGATTTTGAATTTAGTCCACCGACTGTATTAATAAAAGCAGTGCAATTCAATTCGAGATTGAGAAATATGAAGTATACGAGCTTTTGGGTGAATTAGGTTTCTAGGTTTGAGCATTAATCCTTCTTGACTTCAACAAGGAATTGCCTAATACTTGTAAAGAGACTTTCAAAATAATAATGCACTCGGGCAACTCTTAATTTAGACGCAGAAAGCTCTCACGTGGCAGGGATCAATAATCTCCAATTCACGATTAGTCGTCGAGAATTGACTAAAGCACAAGGACCTGAAACGGATTAGATGATAGCGACGCTTTGTTTGTGTTCCAATGGCTTTCTTTTGCTTATGCACAGCCTCAGCTTTTGAAGACCCGGGGACAATTAATAACGATCTGTACAACTCTTGGTGGGGTCACAAAATTCGTGGAGGTAGAATTTGTTGATTTTTTATAGTTTTCTTAACCGATAATTACTTTTAATGATATTCATTCAGTTGTATTTACATTTATTATTAAACAATTACATAAAAGATCTTCAATAGCAAAACAGTAGAATTATAAAGAGATAGTCAAACAAGATTTTTACCCCAAAAAAACCCAATAACCTTTTTCTGTAGAGAAATTGTTCAACTCAACATAGATACATCTAAATACATCTAAGTGAAACAAAAGTCAAACTTACAACCCTGGTCACACAGTCAAATTGCCTCTGCCACAAATTCGTTCTTTTATTTTCCTCAGATTTATCTTCTTTTCTTGCCTCATATTTGACTTCTTCTCAGCCTCAGATGCGACTTCTTCTTTGCCTCAGATTTGACTTCTTTTTTACACAATTAAATAAAAGATCAGTAGAATAGTAGAATCATAAAGAGACAGCCCAACCAGAACACAAGATTTTTACCCAAAAAAACTCCACTCCAGCAGAACAAAAACACAAGATCTTTACCCTAAGAAAACTCACTCACTGGGAAAAACCCAACGACCTTTTTCCTTAGAGAAATTGTTCAAGCCACCCGAGATACATCTAAGCAAAAGTCAAACTGATTGCCCTGGTCACCTGGTCAAACTGCCTACTGGACAAGACAACCTGCCGCTCAACCAATTCAGCCTTCTTTTTCTCTCAGGAAAGACTCGGTTCGTTGTTGTGTGCAAATTTGGAAATTCTTGTCGATGTCATGGAAATGTTGGTTATTTTCTGATGTTGTAGCTGGAGATGCCTTTTAGACATCTATGTCAAATGTAACTAGACAAGAAGCTTGGACAGTGTTTGGAAATTTGCCTGAATATAATGCTGTTTCCTAGAATGCATTGGTTGTTAGATATTTGCTGAATGGGTATCCCAGATATTTGTAAAGGTCTTTCAAGAAATGGCAGAACAGGATGTTGTCTCATGGAATGCAATGATTGTGGGATATGTGTAGAGTTGGAAGCTTTGGCACTTTCTCAGAAATGTAATTGACTGACATGGAGCTATATGTGGACAGATTTTCATGTGTGCTTCTTGCATGTGTCAATTTGGTAGCTTCGAGACATGAAAAGCTTGCCACAAATGTATAATTAGATATGGATTTCAATCTGATGGTTTTGTGGTTGCTTTCCTTATAACGTGTCTGAAACGCAAGACCATAAATGATGCACACCAGGTCTATAATAGAAGGCCTAGATGAGTTGGGCTGTCATGAATGCAATGATCTTAGGATATGCAATGAATGGATTTGAAAACTAGGATCTCATTCGCTTGAAGAGATATTACATCATACTGGACAATGCTAAATTTGTGTGTACCTTGTCTTCTTGTATCCATGTAAGCTTGATGAAAAGTGGTTCAAAATACTTCCTTTGCATGAGTCTGGATTATCACATAGAACCACAACTGGAGCACCATGTGTGCATGACTGATCTTCCTCACCATTCTGGGCACCTGAATCATCTTCTTTAAAGCTGAATGGATCCCCTATGATATAGGTTCTAGAGAGTAAGCCATCGAGGCCCTTCCTATAAACGTGTTGAGGATTAAAGCCATTGCAGTGGATTAAACTTTAAAGAACAAAACTCTCAGAACCGGCAGCCCCTTACAGAAGTGGAAGATAAACTAGAGGTCATACATGATGACCTAACAAATGTTATGTTCTGATGCAAGTCTAGAAGAAGATAGAAGCAAATTTCTAGCTTGGGAAGAGGCATTATGGAGAGAAAAAGCTAAGGCAGAGTGGTTGAAACGAGGAGAATAAAACTCTACTTTTTTTCACATGTATTACATCAATGGCCTTGTTGATTCTGTCTTTCTTTAAAGATGTTGTTAAAGTGCGTGTTGATCACTACAAGAAAATCTACAAGAAGCCAGATAAGTTGAATACTCTGAAATTTTCCTATACATCTCTCTTTCGAACAGATTGCTCTTAGATGAGCAAAATGATTCACTCAATGCCCACGTCAGTGAAGAGTATCTTTAAAAGGTATAAAAACTCTTTTCAAGGTGATAAATCTTTAGTCATAGATGGCTGGACCATTGAGCTTTTGGAAGGTTTCTTTAAAGAGATAAGGGAATACTTGTCACTAGTTGTTGAAGAACCAAGATCCATGGGGAATGACTTTCGTTCTTTCAACTCCACCTTCATTGCGAACAACCTCAATATGAATAAGCCCCTTCTCTTTCACGCAAATTGGCCCATCTCATTAACGATTATGTAGTGCCAAAGTAATAGCCTGAAGGCTATCATCTCTGATGAGCAGTTTGGTTTTCTTCCAGGAAGGCAGATTTTTGATATGGTGGGAATTTCCCAAGGTGCTCCACACTATTAAATCAAGGAATACTACCTCCTCCGTCATCAAGTTGAATCTCTCAAATAGATATGATAGAGTGGATTCAATTTTCTTAAGATTGTAATTGATGCTTCACATAGGGTTTGATATCCACTTTGTCAATTGGATAGGTAAGTGCATATCCACAATATCATACGTTGCCTTATAAATGCGTCACCTTATTTTTTTCCAGCCATGGAGAGGATTTAGTCAAGATGCGCCCTGTTACTTTTACTCTTCTTATTAGTGCCAAAGGTTCTCAGTAGAATTTTGAAGAGTCTAAACGAAGAATGACAAATAAAAGTAATTCAAGTGAACAAAGAACTCACTATCACCCATATACTCTTTGTATAGGATATTATGGTTCTTTCCGGGAGACAAAAATGATAGGAAATGTTCTTCTTCAATGCTGTATAGCTACATGAATAAAGACCTACCTTTAAAATTCAACCTTAACGTTGCACCAGATTGATGGTCCAACTTCTATTAGAATTAAGATTTTGTTTCTATTTAAAGTTACAGAATTTGAAGAGACTACAAAGTATTTGGGTTTTCACTTGAAGGAAAATAACTACTACAAAGACTGGCTATGGCTATTTTTAAAGACTGAAAAAGGGTCATTTTCTAATATAACAGGTGGATATTCATAAGAGGGAGTCTGACCCTTGTTAAAATCATGTTTGAGGTCACACCTATTTATCAGACGTCTTTTCCTTCAATACCCACAGACATACTAAACAAGATAATGAAAATGTGCTCCAGGTATGTTTGGGCAGGAATGAGAGAATATGGTGGCATACTTTTAGTTAAATGGAAAACACCATTAAGGCCTAAGAAGTAGTGAAGCTGGGGATTCAAAGTTCTCTCTCCATTTTTAGAATCGTTGGCTACAAAGGTAATGCGGAGAGTCCTCTTTATTGAAGTTTTGTGGCAGAGTTTGATGAAGTGGAAATATATTGAACCATCAATCCTGGAGGACTGGATACGATACCCTAGAAAATCGATTTCTGGATGATCTATAGTATGGAAAGAGGTACTAAAAGTCTTCTCAATCATTGGTGATCGTCTTTCCTAGCTAATTGGAAACGGACAGAAGGTCCATATTGGAACGAACTGATTCATGGATAGGAGGCCTCCATATGTCAAGCATCTCACAACGTTTGATTGCCCTCTTACATTTCTTAAAATTGGTTTTATTTGGAAGCATTTTATTTCAGGAACAATGAGGATGCAAGCCAGGTAGGACTCAACAAGGATTTGGCACTAGAGTGGAACCGATATGTCTCTGCCCCCTAGTTGCATTATATAAGATTAAGAGATTAACCAAACAGTCTTGTATGGGTTGAAAATGAATAGGAAATGACTACAAGGTTAATCTAAGATACCTTGCAGCTCTTAAAAAAAGGAGGAAAAGGATATTTCAAACTGGCAGCATATTTGAAAGCTTTAGCCACCCTTAAAATATCATGATTTCTTACGACTTTTTCTCGAAAAAAAAATAAAATCTTTGATATGGGATATACTACAAAAAAAGCTGGCAGAGTCCTGGGAGGTGCCCATTATCTATGGAAAATTATGCAAGCATCAACCAAATTTCTGTTCAATGTTATTTTACTGAAGTGGTATGTAGTGCTACAAAATCTATCACTAGTGGCAAAGGGGTACGGTATGAAGACACAGAAGAAACATCAGAAATCTGGTTGGATATCAAGAGGTAAGATTTGAAGCACATCGACGGTCGACCTCTTCCATGTTTTATTTTATGGGTGGTATGGTTAACTAGGAATGAATTCCTATTCCAAGGAGCATGTAAATAACCATACGAAATCTTTTGCAAACTTAAACGAGCCTATCTACTACTTGAGAAACCAAAGAAGTGAAAAAGTATTGATTTGTTGTAGATCCAAGAATAGAGACATCAAGTATTCATGTGTATTTGAAGGCGCCTCAAAATATCGAGGTTCACCTTTCTGACTTCCACAAAATCAGATTTTAGTGTGTTTTGTGCAGTGGCGCACAATCACCTATGAAGAAATCAAGGTCTTATCTATTTTGATGAAATTATCCTTGGAAGGAGGACTCGGGGTCATCGATATTTATGGATACTATTTACTGGTGGTGGAATGGCTAAGGGGAATTAGAATGCAAAGAAATATAGATGTATTTGATAGTTTTCAACGCATGAAAGAAATCAAATTAAGCTTCACTAAAATCCACATTCGTCACATCTATTGAGAGCACAACCATGATCCAAACAAGCTTGTTGAAAAGATCCAAGCTCTCTCCTTTTAAGACTTTTTAAGATGGGGATTGCTTTCTGAGAGGTTTGAAAAATCTATGTAATGGGTAGTTTTCATTTTTGATGATCTATTTTGGAGTTTTATGGAGGTTTAGTTTGTGAACTCTATAACTGAGCTTATGCACCTTAATGTTTTGTCAAAAACTCATTTGTATTCCTCCTATTTTAAATAATGGAAGGGTTTATGTTATATTTCTTGGAAAAGCATTATAAATATATACAATAGAAATTAGTCATAAAGCTAGAAATCATGGATGGTACATTAAAATATGATAAAATAATATTAAGGGCATCAATTAACATGATAAAAGACACCACAATGATCCATTACATCGACTTTTACGATTCAACTGGCCTTGATGGACCCATAGGACCCATTATGTTGTGATAAGGGAACAACATGCCCTCCCTCCTTAAGAGATTTGTCCTTTAAGCATTAAGATGATTTCAAATAGTAAGAATTCCTCTTATTTTTTCTTAGTGCTTTCCATGCTTAATTATCTATCCATCCATTTGTAACTATTATTGGTGCCAATCCTTGATAATCTAACGCTACTAGGTTGTTTTCTTTTTATTCCATGTATTATCTTCATTTTTCCAATTTGTTGTAGTTTTTAGTTTTATCATATACTTGTTCCTTGGCTTTTGGGTACATGAATTCCATTGGTTCTTCCATTTATTTTCGTTGAACGAGGTTACTAATATGCACTTTCCTGTATTCATTATAGGCATTCCTAGTAATGAGGATATCAATATTGTTCCACCTTTTAAGGTTTTTCTCCATCATGCACAACATTATCATTAATCTTCCTTTCTAGTATAGTACTATGCCCTAGCTTGTGTTCTTGATCTTTGATTGCGGTCACTTCTGAGATAATACTATCATATTTTGTCTTTAACCTTGATCTCTACTTCAAGTTTAAGAAATTTGTGGCAACCTTGTTATATCTTCTATTCCTTCCCCTTTTGAAACTGAATTATTGTACCATCCATCAACTTTGTTTATCCATCTTCAAGTCCTTTTTGAATTTTTATTTGTCTTCATCTCTATTTAAGGCTTCATCAAACTTATGACATATTCCCTCTTCAACTCTCTTGCTCATCTCATCAAGTATGAGCTTTGGTTCGTTAACCTCAACAACCTTTGATAATTACTCCCTAGAAGATTAGATCTACTAAATAAAAAACATGGATGAGAATTTAACACTTAATAAAATATAATGGCGGAAGCAAAATGATCACACCAATTTCATACACATGCACACACAATTTTTCCCTTCAAAATCTGTTGTTTCACTAATTTAATTCTACAACATACAAGGGCTCCCT